>AYEL01065029.1:0-71173 GCA_000484575.1 Olivierus martensii | reverse complement strand
GGGAAAGATCGCAATATTTGCTTCAGGGTTAGATGCCGAATTTAAATATTTATATTTATGATTTATTTTCATAAATTAAATGATAAGAACATATATTGGGACCCAAGCATGTGTCTTTGGTTCGAAAAAAGTTTAAAACTTGCAGCATAACATATAAATAGTGAAGCATGAATTGCTTCAATGATTCACAGATATATGATAGGCCTATATCTACCTTCGGAAACGTTAAAAAGGAGATTATAGAAATATAATGATGAAAAATATGGCATGGAACCACACGGTAAATAGTTCATTATATGTTTAATACTAAAAATATATAAAAGTAAAGAATAACATGTTTTTAATGATACTACATATTTTTTTAATTAGTAATTCAGTTATTCGAAAACATAATAATTTTTAACAAAAATGTTTTAATTGTTGTATTGCTTGTTAAAACAACAACAATTAAAACCACAAACATTTACATTTAAAACATTTTTGTTAAAAATTAACAAAAATGTTTTAAAAGTTGTATTGTTTTAATTCAACAAAAATGTAATTTTTGTTAAATTATACTACTACTACTACTACTTATTAATTACCGTTTACCATTCTACAGTACTATAGATTTAAACATAACTATGTCTACTACAGTAACAAATTCGAAACTTTACTGATGTAAACTCTGCGATACGTAAACTTCTATACTGATTTTTGAATTTATTGCTGAAGTTTAAGGTACTTACAAAAGTTACTAACTTTATCTATAGTTTGCATCCTTTTCATTCTCAAAATATTTTATTCTAAAATAAACAGATTTTATTATTGACTAGTTATAATTTGATTTAAATATTTTTTTGTGCCTAGTACAATAACAAATTCGAAACTTGATACAAATGTAAACTGTTTATTTGCAATTTATATTAGAGTGAATCGGTGGAAGAAGCTTATTTTTCTCTAATTCTTTAGTATTTAAACAGATGGCGATAAAAAGGGGTTTATTATAACCTCCTATAAGCCCGACAAAAATATATATGATGGCTATTATCAGGTTATCAATTATTCGCATTAGAAATTGAAAAGTTTCCAGCGAGTGTTGAAATTTTTATTAAAAATTACACAGTCACTTTTTGAAGTATTATTATTAATCATAATAATATCATCATACTAAAAATTAATATATATAATGTGTAGTGGATACTTTAAAGAATATTTTTCTTTCGATGTCGTTATAATTTAGCCATTTTAAGTCACGTGATTAAAAGTTGCATCTCACCTTGATCGTCGGGAAAGATGGCAATATTTGCTTCAGGGTTAGATGCCGAATTTAAATATTTATATTTATGATTTATTTTCATAAATTAAATGATAAGAACATATATTAGGACCCAAGCATGTGTCTTTGGTTCGAAAAAAGTTTAAAACTTGCAGCATAACATATAAATAGTGGAGGCATGAATTGCTTCAATGATTCACAGATATATGATAGGCCTATATCTACCTTCAGAACGTTAAAAAGGAGATTATAGAAATATAATGATGAAAAATATGGCATGGAACCACACGGTAAATAGTTCATTATATGTTTAATACTAATTGTGTTGTTTAGAAAAAACTGCTAAATCCACTTTCCTAAGTGTTTGGGATAGCTTATTTTATATGGACAAATGAACAACTCCTACATCTTTCTTAATTAAAAGAGATTGCTCTATATTAACTTTTGACTTTCGAGATATGGAGCCACACTAAAGGCATCAAAGAGTCGAATGTGGCTCAAAAGCCGGAACTTGACCACCGTGGATGTATACAATATCTAAATAGCTGATTTTATTTAATTCTTGTAATTTTATAGAATTTAATAATTTATTCTATTAGAATATACATGGTATAGTGAACAAGAAGTTTGTTGGATGATTAAAGAGTTCATTTTGGCTATTTATTAAAGTGAAAATCATGAAAAGCGCAGTGGCATCTTACCCCGAATATGCGGGGTAAGATCCACTGAAGTTTTTGGTGGAGTCAGTGCATACTTGCACTGACTCCATCAAAAACTTTGATATAACAATCGGGTAATTTTTTATAATGAATCATATATGCAAAACACTTACAAGCTTAAGTACAAGAATATGAAATGAAAATATTCAAATTTAATATGAGTTTTAGGGTCAAAAAGAAAAAGTATGGCGACTTCCCCCGATCCACTATATTTATTTCTACTCTTTTCGACATATTTTTATTGAACAGTGTATACTACTTACAGCTAACTAGATACAGTTTGCAACTTTAGATTTAAATGTGCCAGTAACAGTTTCGGATGTAAACTTTGTGATAAATTAATATACTAATTTCTAAAGTTGATGCTAAAATAGATAAACTTATTTTCAATTTTATATTCTTTATTTCCTTTCATTTTCAACATAATATTTTTCTAAAATCAACAGTTTCTATTACCGATTACGTAAAATTTAATTTAAATATAGTGTATTTATTCCTAGTGCATGTTAAAAATTCGAAACTTGATACAGATGCAAACTCTGTAGTAGGTGAACTAATTATTTGCAGTTTATAAATCTTACTTCCTTTCATTTTTCAACATTTTAATTCGAAAAATCAGCTGTTTGTACAGTTTGCAATACTGTGTTACTGTATATCAGGGGTGACTAAGCTTCGTGTCATTAAGACCCATATAGGAGAATCTCAAATACTTGAGAGCCGCAATCAATTTCTTTTTGGGTCAATGAGAACCACATTAGTTTTTCGGTTAATATTAACAATGATTTCAAAATTATTTATTATATATTTTACATGCATTTATTTGCATGCTAAATTTTAGAATAAATAAACAAATTACAAAATATATACCATATTGTTAAAAATTAATTAAATATTTGCTCTATATTAACTATTGATTTTCATGCTGCGGAGCCACATTGAAGGTACCAAAAAGCCGCAATTTGGCCACCATTTTTATATAGCTTTAAATCATTTTATGCCTATTACAGTAAGAAATTCGAAACTTAGTGCACTAAATGTAAACTGTGTGAAACAACATAGTGTTTATTTGTATTTATATTCATTATTAATTTTCATTTGAACATATTTTTGTTCAAAAAACAACTACTTATAGTACCTATTACATAAGTTTGTTGTACTCTACTGATATAGACTTAAAGCACTTTATGCCTATTACAGTAACAAATTCGAAATTTGATACAGATGCAAACTGTTTAGTAGATAAACTAATAATTTGCAGTTTATATTTTTAACATTTTAATTCAAAAATCAACTGATTGTATAGTTTGAACTGTATTAATATAGCTTTAAACTACTTTATGCTATTACAGTAACAAATTCGAAACTTAGTGCACTAACTATAAACTCTATGAAACATATACTGTTTATTTGTCATTTATATTCTTTATTAATTTTCATTTCAACATATTTTTATTCAAAATCCAACTACTCTCACATACATTACATATAACAATTGGACTCGCGTTTTTACGAACCTCCAATTTACGAACCATTTAGTTGGTCCCAAAAAGTCCCTAATGCTAATTAATGTCATTCCCATTTACGAACTTTTATGGGGGGACCCCCCATAAAAGGGGAACTCGTGCGAACTCGTACACGGACTCGAATACACGAATTTTACGAACTCGTACGGGGTCCGTACGAGTTCGTAAAATCTAGAGTCCACTCTATATAAACTTGTAGTACTCTATTCATATAGATTTATTAAAGCATTTTTGCCTGTTACAGTAACAAATTCGAAACTTGAAACAAATGCAAACTCTTTTGTAGATAAACTAATTATTTGCAGTTTATATACTTTACTTCCTCTCATTTTTAACATTTTAATTCAAAAATCAACTGATTGTATAGTTTGAACTATATCACTATAACTTTAAATGCTATTACAGTAACAAATTCGAAATAATGCAATAAATGTAAACTCTGTGAAACAATATAGTGTTTATTTGCTATTTATGTTTTTTTATTAATTTCCATTTGAACGTATTTTGTTCAAAAACCAACTACTTATAGTATTTAGTAATCTATTGATATAGATTTAAAGCATTTAATGCCTGCTACAGTAACAAATTCGAAACTTAGTAGATATGTAAATTCTGTGATACATAAACTACTTATTTATAATTTATATTCTTTGCTTTCTTTCATTTTCAACATATTTTTGTTCCAAATCAACTGCTTGTATTGCATACTGGCTTGACACAGTACTGTTTAATGTAAATTATGCCTAGTACAGTAACAAATTCGGAAGTTGTACAAATGTAAAAATCTGTGTGACATGAACTACTGTATAAATGTTCGAATTCGTTGCTGAACTAGGCACAACACTTATTTATTGACTTTTTATTGCACATAAGTATGTAATCCTTACATGTGATAGGAAGTGTACCTTAACTAGATAATTCTTACGTTGTACCAGTCACTACAGTTAACTAGATAATTCTTACGCCGTACTAGGCACTGTACTTAATTGCAGATTCGTCACTTTATTCAGTATCATGCTTAAACTACTTGTTATCATAGCGCGCTTAATTGGATAATTCTAGTACGACAAATGGTGATTTACGGTTTTGAGTTTAAATTAGTTCTTTTTGCTTACAGTTTACGTCCGATAATTCGGTTTTTTTTTTTTATCTTAGGATATTAAGAAAAGAACGAAAAAGCAATTCAGGTTCCCACAATCAAAATATAATTCGAAATTATTTGTATTCCGGAAGAATGAACTTAAATTATCCGATTTTAAGAATAAAAATAAAAAAATGAGTTGTGGTTACACGTTACTGAACATCTTTTATGCCTTTCTCGTATATAATTAACGGTGTTCTTATCGAACTATTGGCGTAGTTTCGGTTAACGAACGTCTACAGTCGATAAGAAAAATGGAGCGCTAAAATAATAACATAACTAAAAGTGCGACTGTACGCCCATCCAATAACAAAAATCACATCCTGATTGCTAAACAGAACAGGATACGTTTCAGACTCCGGATTTAAGCGACAAACCTATTACGAAGGAAAAAGGAAAAAAAAAAATAATATATAAGTATACGCCGCATATTCAGTGCGACGGCGTACGAGTTCGTTAGTTTGTGCTCCGGACGCCAGATGGCGACGCATAGAATCTCCGTGACGTAAGAAGGATGGGCCGGACAGAAGGTAGACATTCGGTCGGACGACTCGGTAGAGTGAAGAAGGGGGTTTTATCGATCGCAACAACCGACTTACCTTTTGAATTTATCAGCCAATCAGGAATTATGACACAAACTATTTGTTTTCGGCCGGATAAAGGACGAATCACTTAAGGATTAACAGTGATGCCGTCGAGATGAATACAAATTCTATTTTCCTAAACGATACCGGTATAATAAGGAACGATCAGTAAGTAGATATTTTTGTGTGTATTTGTGTATTACCGCCGTGTGTGCAAGCATACCACAAAAGGACCATTGTGAAAAGACTTACAAAACACCGAGATATTATTATTATTAATCCTACCTACGTTATATACGTTACGTGATCATCTATTGGTTGTTTCGTGCTCGAATCTCATTTAAATGCACGAGACATGTGAATCTAACAATGGAAACTGTCCTGAGAATTGTCTTCCCTTCCGGATAAGCTAAACCAGATCTTGTGGGATATCCGATAAATAGCATCTAACGACATTCGAAAAACATCCGATTGCCAAATTGAAGATTTGTTGGCAAGTAGTTGCGTGTTTCCCAACAGTAAGTAGTACAGTTTACATTTTTATTTTCTTCTACACATAAGTAGATTTTTTCCCTATATATTCGAGTAGGTATTTTCGGTGTTTATTAATTTTTTTTTTTTTTTTCTGGAGCCTTGTTTTTTAAGAATCATAATTCGTTCCTTTTCTCTTTAATCACCTTGCTCTGGACTTGTTTATACAACTTTTCAAGGCCGTACTTTTTTATCTTTTCTGCTTATCTGTGCTGACGTCATCGATCGTGACACTATTGTGATGACGTTGCTGTACGAGTCAGGAAATCTTGTATGTTTCTGAGTTACACGTGTTTTTATTGGACGAAATTCTGTACATTCAGCTTTCGAAAACGACCGTAACCGTTTTTAAGTATGCGCTGCTTATTAACGCTCGTTTTTTTTTGGGGTTTTTTATTTTTTAAACTGCTTATTTATGCTATAAAGTAGTTTCTCCACTCTTCATTCGCGTCTCTAAATAACATTATGGGGCGTTTTAAAGTCGAAAATCGCTAACATTTTATAATGTCGCCGGAAGACGTAAACAAGTGCGAAATTTTCTTTGTAACACGTAAAATCGTTTATAGTTTGTTTCCAGTATATAAAATATAAGGCAACATTCGTGTCGAACCGTTTTCCGAGCTGCAGATTTCCGAAAAACATCCTTTCGCAGATGAAACAAAGTTGCGCGCTTCAACATAAAATTACATAACGCGTATCGTGTTTCCACTCGCATGTTGCGGGGATGATATACTGTATTTATATATATATAAAAGTCTGGTTAGAATAGATTTTAAACCCTTGACAATGCAAAAAGATTTAGACCAAATCTTATTCACCACGTCCACTGCTTCCTTTTTTTTTTCGCTTACTAGCAGAAGCTTTTTACTCCGCAACATCAAACAAAGGAAAGAAAATTCTGCTTTATAATGTTATTTTCTAGTAATGGTTAAATAAGATTTAAAAGCATTTTACAGTAGAGTTTTTAAAAAGTTTCTGCAGTTTTTTACAGGTTCGATACACGTATTTAGCACTCTCAAATTTTACGCGAGTGTAACACGTCCTCGTTCGCAAATTCGGAACTTTTTATTTTTTTTTGCTTGCATTTCGTTCATAAATATTTTATTTTATAGAAGTTTTTAACAGAGTATTCAATAATTTATTCTTCAAAAATATATTTATTGATATATGCAAACTTTTTTTTTTGTTTTTTTCCATCGATTTGATTCGTTACGCTTGCGGAATAATGGAGAGTAGGCGTATATTTCGCAAAATAACTGGAAAATAAGTAAACAAATAAAATATCCGAAATGATAAATTGCAAATATGACGAATGGCAAGCAGTAAAAAAAAAAATTCGTGGAGAAAAAAATCTGGAATTTTTAGACACCATCGAAGTAAACAGTTGCGGAGTAGTCCAAAGTTTAATGAAGGTAACGAAAGAATTTTTTTTATTTTTCGGGCGTCGGAATTAAATTATGAAGTGTCGACAACTTTATTACGCGCATTGTAAATGCTTTTACGTCAGTGATCTAGGAAATTAGCCGTTGACGAGAGAGAGAAAACATAAGGAAAAGAAAAAAAAATGGAAGAAAGCGTCGTGGACATCAGCACCTTTCTCTTCTATGTACCAAGTCGTTTAGTGAGTCAGTAGTACAAGTCCACATTGAAATGGGGGTGAGTAGAATGTCGGAGTGAGCGGGACCAAATCAAATGACCGGGAAGTAATGATTTCTTGGTAGGGAATCAAATCACTTCCCTCACCCGAGAAAATTCTTCCCTGATAAGGAAATGAACCTGTCTTTAATAACGTGTCACAAACCTTTTTCCTGTTGTAAGATAGCACTTGTTTTCAAATTTATTCATATTTTTTATTTTTTTTTATCATCCTCCTCTCGATCGACGACATTTTAATTTTTTATTTTTTCCCCTCATCCCCGTTTTCCACTGCATATCAAAATAATAAAAAAGATTCTGTACAGATTTTTGCGTTTACCTTCACAATAAATATGTAACGGAGAGGAAGAGAGGGGAAAAATTAAAGAAAATATTGTGTGGATCTCGCTCTTACTAAGCTGCACAAATTATTCAATAGTCGATAATAATGTAAATATACAGAAAAGTACTGTTAATGCATTCGTATAGAACTCAATTATAACCTTCAATCATTACACTGTAAACTAATGCTGTACAATGTTTTTTAAGAGTTTAAAACTTGCAAATATTCCTAAATTTACGCTAAATCGAGCTAAAATTACGATGTGTAAGAGGTGAAGTCCGGATGCAAAGATTGCAGTTTGAATGGGTAAATTATTATTAACCGGAATCATAAATTATGCCACGCTTTATAAACTTCTTTAAGTGAATGTTTTGTCAAAATTTCGTCATTTATTATTCCAATAAACCAGAATTTTTTAGCAAATAATGTAACCTTTTTACATGGTAAATAAGAAAAAAAAATCCAGTCTTTTTTTACATAAGGTTGTACTAGTTTTGAGTAAGTAACTGAGAAGTAAATATTAAACTATTGTTGCTAACATATCATAAAGGTATTCTGCTTGAGATTAGTAAGCTAAAGAGTTGTCCATGCAAGACAACACCATTGGTAGAGATGCTACACTGTACAGAGTCTGCTAAAAGTGAAACAGTGTCCTACTCCACTTCGAAAACTAGAAAAATGTGGGGATAAAATCATACTTTGATGCCTTTTTGTGTTGAGGAATGCCAAATGTCTCCATGGTCCTTCTCTGTCTGGGCCTGTATATCGCCTATATGTAAACATACAGAAACCCTGGCGATAATAAAGTATTAAGTTGAGTTTTGTGGTTTTTAATGGTTAAGTTTCCATTTTAACTGTATACCATGCTGAATAAATTATAGCAGACACATTATTGCATAAAATAAAGCCTATAAATAACATTCTGTATGAATATTCATTGCATGTACAACTCAGTGCAAATGCTACATTTTATTGTTTAATTGTAGAAATTGTTTAGAGATTACTGGCAAAAACTAATTCGAAAACAGAACAAGAAGTAACAGAAAACAGTTTATTATACGTTACATACCAGTAAGAGGATATTTATTCTTACTCTGTATCGTAAAATATTAAAAAAAAAAAAGACGATAGTGTTGTAAAAAATGATCTTACTGAAGTATCGCAGGTTTCTAAAACTATCCGTTCTTTTGAACGAAAGAAGTCTGATATTCTACAGAAGTTGATAAAGTAGAATATCCAAGCACAACAGACATCCGTCATAATATATCGTACACACTGACTTCAGCCAACAACCTTGAGATGATTTTAAAAAGTTCAAAATAGCAGATTATGACTTGGATGAAGTCGTTTGTGCCATCCGTAACTGAACCTACGCAAGGCTGAAGGAAATTCTAGCGTATAGGGATGACCCCGAAAGGAAGTTAATGATTACTTCAAATTACTCCTACGTTTCAAGAGACTGGATTCTTATCTCCTCCTGATTTGGATACATGACATGGACGAAAGTGATGCATAACTAAAAAATTCAAGAAACGTATTCGCTACCAAATCTAATAAAATAACAGGAACTGATTCGCCTGAGTTACCTTCAGTTATCATAACTTTCATACTGTATTTCATAAAAATCTATCAATTAGTTATTAATGGAAGACAGGATTCCTATAGGACTCGTTTTACCTTAAAAAAAAAAAATAATAATAGAAGAAATAATATTGGGAACTGTAGTACTGAAATTCCTTTTATATCACACTGAGGTATAAAGGAAAAAGCAAATTTGAGCTGTTTCGATATGCTCGTTGATTCATGAGCCATAATAGGAAATTTATGAGACATCTATTATAACAAATTTGTTTATGAATTGTTTAAGAGATCTTTTTTCTTGCAGCAGTGGGAAATAGAGTCTTCCTTTATTTTGATGGTTACAGCTCTCTTGCTCTGATGCGACTGCATTTGGTTACTCGAAGATGATATTGCATGTATGCACTTCCGAGCAAGATACTGTACTTCCTATTTTAAAACAAGTGTTTTTCTGCTGATCAGATTGAATTTACAAAATATTCGTGATGAGTTTAAATGATTGTCGAGTTCCTAGTGGTGTTCAGACCGAGAATGCGTGTGGAATTTGCCAAGAATCCTATATGCAATACCAGGATTTACTTAAGTAGTTAATGAAGAAAATAGCTGTAAATAAATGAATTAGTCGATGCATATACAGGTATCATTCTATGGACTCCTCAGCCATTTATAAGACCCGTCCATCGATAGCACAGTCGGCATTTGTATATTTTTTTTTATTAAATTTACGTAAAATAAGAAACAGAAAACAATTTTTATGCGAGTAAAGAGTCGGAAGATGAAGAGAAGTACGATCTGGCCGAATTCGGGAAACTTTACTCAAACAGGATTACGAGTATAATGCAAATGGAAACGTGTGCGGTGGCCATTATTGGCTTATCATTAGACGAACTGTGTCACAACACGCTGGATGCCGAAAACGTGTTGCAGTTGCTGATAAAATTTCTATGTTTTCATTTTATCAGCATTAATGTTTTATTGCATAGTTTCTACTGATTAACATGTTTTGAATAGATCATGCCGGGCTCGTTTCTATATAAACATCTGCGTTATTGTGAAGAAAGCCTGTTTAGCAACTCGGTTCTCATGACGGCATCGAGTGTCTGTTGTATGGAGTTGTTTTCGCTCTTCTAACTTGACTTAACAATTTATAGTAGATTAAATATGTATATATGGTAAAAAAATAATGTAGAAAATCGTTTATTCTACTTTTCAGTGGGCAGAAATTATCGTGTACACGTAAAAGCCAACTTTGTTAACATTGAGCGCATACCAATACCAGTTACTCTATGCATTATTTATGAATAATAATGAAATAAAACTCGCGGTTAGCGAATAATAATGAAATGCTGCTCAATCTAAGATAACAGAAAACATTCGTCTTTAATCACATGATATATCTGGCGCTGATAAACCGGATCACGGATAAACGAGATCGCTTTCATTACTACGGAGTTTATGATATCATTATTATTATTCTCTCGTGTATTTTTCATTTGGTCGAAGTAATTATACACTTAAGTTGTAGTGATTAAAGTACTCCAAAACTAGGAGAAGGGTTATCGTTAAAATTGGAGAATATTTTTCAGTTTCTCCTTCATAAACCAAGGCGAGATAATCATCGTAACCGACTTAACTGTATAATATTTTTATCGCTTAACCCATAAACCTTTTCGGTATTACTCAAAATCGGATGTTGCAATCATTTTCTGGTTACAGAAGCGATGAGTGTGTGTTTGTGTGTGTTGATGTTACGTATTTCGCTTTATAAATAAAACGAAAATATGCGTTGTAAAACGACGCGAATTACGTGTTTAATTGTTACGTCAGTTCGTCGTTTGTTGTTTATTGTTACGTGCGTAATTTTATCGGCGTTTTGTTCTTTACGAAATTCTCGTTTCGGATGTTATAAAATTTGGACCAAAATCAATTTCCTTAAAAGGAAAATGCGCACGAAATTCTCGTCGAAAAGTGCAAGTCGACGTTTCGACCTCTGGGACCAAAGAAGAAATTTAAGAATAATTCTGAAAATAAACTGCGCGATATTTTTTTTTTTACTTTTTTTTGTCCTTTTTGAAATATTTAAAATTTCGTTTTCTTCATTTTTATCGACGAATAAAATCGCACAAAAAATCGCTACATCGTCGCGTTTTTGTTGGGGGAATCGGCGATGTTCGAAACGATTTAGTATGCAAACTTGTAAAGTTATCGCATCGCACTTCATCCCCTTAAAACCCTCGAATAAAAAAAAAAGAATTTTTAAAATTATAGCCACTCATAAACCGCCATTTTGATATTTTTTCCCACTTTTTCATCTACCTTTAACTTAAAAAAGTAAAATTTTGATTCTTCTTGGATCAGTGTCTCGTCGCATCGAATGTTGTAAAGAACCAGAAAACATTCTAAATAACAGTTTAAACACACAAAAAAATCGGATTAATTAGAAATATTTTAACAGTTTTCGGAAGTTTAAACCATTTTTTTTTTTTTTTCTAGCATTCAGGTGACCGACTTAGTGCTGTAGTCGTTCTTAACCTTTAGCCCGCTCGCCAAGGAAATTTGTGCCATTTGTATGCACGCATTTTACAATGTTTAAAAAATATGGCTTTCTATAAAAATCGGAAAAGCTTATGCATCCTAAATTATACCTCACTCTCTCTTTCTCCCCTAATCATTTCTGATTCATTGGATCGATTCCAATGCAATTAAGCTGCACAACATAGACTTACGACTCCAAAAAGTAACAATAGATATGCTAGGAAAGAAATCCATTCGGTCGTGTCTCCGTGCATTTCCATCCGAACGACTCGACCAAAAATAGAAAAAAAAAATAATAATAATAAGTAATAATAAAAATCGCCAACATTCTTTCATCGCTTAATCGATTTTGTATGGAATATAATCGATTGATTAAAATTGCACGTTTGGTTAATGTTTACTGGTTCGTCTTCTGGTTTTCGCAGTTAGAAAACGTATTATTTTCATGGTTTTCGAACATTGGAAGTGCATTGAGGTGCAGTTCCTAAACATTCTCGACTGCTCTTGTATTCAGACGTCCGCATGGCTGGCGACTGTCGGGCATTGCACTAGTTGATTTTGTTGCTTCCGCTATCAGGTAAAAGTTCAATCCCACAGGTGACCCGATATTTTGAACGAGTTAACCACCACACGCATTAACACAACACCGCCCATTGTTATCCACCTACCATAGACCGGCAGTGTTAAAATTAACCTCACCACGCCATCGAGTTCTCTCTGATACTCATAAAAAAATAACCACTTTTTGGATGTTCACTCTGATTAATACTGCGTAAAGTAACGTGGAAGTCGCTTCAGTCTCGGTTTATGAATGTAAATTAGGGCGAAAATAGGTCTTTTAATTAAAGAAAAAAATAAAAAATAATGCTGGCAAGTAGTTGTAGTGTATCGCCAGTCGTTTGTTGTATTGATTACGACTTAAGTAGAAACAGGATATAGTTCTGTTTGAGCTATTCATAGCATGAGTGAGATTTCTCAGGCCGTGTGACCGATAGCTGCAAAATATCGCTAACGATGAGCGATCAACCAGAATCGTTCTCGCAATTCCTAGATGACCAATAAGAAGAAGAGGATAAGTAATAGAAAGAATTAGTCGGCGACTAATCGCAGCTTTCGAATATCAAAAGTAATCAGAAGAATCTACTCAAACGTAACCATAAATTATCGTCGCACAATTTTCGCGAGTATTTTTTTTTTTAATTTATATATTTAAAGGAACAAACCGTAGGAATTGTTTCTGGAAATATGGAGAATTGAATGGAAAGAGAAGATTTATTGAGGGTATAAAACATAACGATGGATAACAATAAGACAAGCGAGAGGGAAATAATATTTCTTGCGATCTTTTTAGCTTTTAGTAATATAGTAGAACGGAAAAATCTAATGTTGAACAACGTTAGTGATGAATTTGATGATCTTTCTCGAGTAACGTATACGGATGCAGATTTTGAAAAATGGTAGTTTCTTCCGTTTCTTATGTGCGCTACACAGCCTAGTGAGATGTTAAACCAACGGCAGAGAGAGAGAGAGAGAGAAAAGTATGCTATAGTGAATAGCTGACTGAGCTGTGTATACTTTTTTCGGATAAATAAATAGCTAGACGAAGACTAGAAAATGGCAGCGATTCGTACCTCTCTAGATAGAATTGAATCTGTGCCGAGTGTAGGTGCTATATCGAAAAATATATATATATATAAGATAAATTTATCGATAGAGTTCGGAAAATATTTTGAAAAATTGTTATTGATCTTGTTATAGACGAACAGAATTCGAAGAGATTTGATGGCGAAGAATAGTTATACTCACGTTTTTTTTTTTTTGTGCAGAAAAAAATCTACCTGCAGATTACTGGATACTCACGTTTTTTTTTTTTTTTTGTGCAGAAAAAAATCTACCTGCAGATTACTGGATTCATTTTTTTGGATTTTTTTTATAAAAGTAGAGCATGTTTTTGGATCTTTTTGGTATGCTGAAGTACGAAAGAATTGTTTTCTTTTTATTGTTATTATTTTTTCTTTCTTGTTCCCCTTAACCCTTTAAAGTTAGCCAATCACCATCGAGTACACAAAGCGTTACGATACGTCGCGTTGCGTCGCTCGCCTTCTTACTTACTTCCCGGTAATAAGTAGTAGAACGACGCAATGCGACGCGTCTTGGCAACGCGACGCATCGTGACGCTTTGTGTACTTGATGATTAAAGGGTTAACGTCAGTTACGTCGAAAGAATTACAATATAAGTAACCGCACCGGTTACGTTATTGAATAAAATGCCATTATAACACGATTTAACTGATATTTCCTCGCTTAATGCGTGAGTGGCAACTCTAAACAGTGTTAAATTATACTATACGTTAGGATTATCATCCTTTAAAACGTTATCATCATCAAGAAAACGAAAAAAATATCGGCTTTTAGATATTTTTTTATTTTCTTTCCAGACAGGATGGCTGTCCGTGAGGCAACTAAATATGCATAATGATATGTAAAACGAACGTGTATCGAACTACAAATATGTCTTTATTTATAGCGTATGTTAAGAATAACATGGCTGTTCTGTACGGTGACATTCGCCCTTTTTTTATTACCCGGTATGGTAAAAACCAACGAACGTGTATCGAACTACAAATATGTCTTTATTTATAGCGTATGTTAAGAATAACATGACTGTTCTGTACGGTGACATTCGCCCTTTTTTTATTACCCGGCATGGCAAAAACTTCCAAAAAAATATCTATGAATCAGTTTATAATATTGATAGAAATGCAAATCGGGGTAGAAAATAATAGTAAATATATATTTGAATATATATTTTTTTCCTCTTTTTCCATTTTGTTATTCTGGTATACTGTATACGGTTTATTTTCGATAAATCGAACCGAAATTCGAGATTCTCTGTACGTGTAACTAGAAACCGTGTCAAATTTTATTACGTTATCAGATCGTATAGAGTAAAAAAACATGTAAAAATAGGTAATAATTTTCGTGTTTCCTAAAGAAATGTTATTTTTGACATTTTTTTAAGATAAATTAACAACGTAAATTTGACATTTTAAACCATTCTGCTGTAGTGTAAACAAGCAGTTGCGGTAGGAATCAATCGACTATATTCGTGACGTGTCTTCTGTTTGGAACGGTTTAAATATGCCGTGAAAATCATTTTCAATGGTATAAACTCTATATTGAATGCCATAAAGATTTATCAAATACTTCCATAGTTATCAAGAGAAAAACATCTGAAGTTTGCACGTCGGTAATTTTTAAACGGAAGGAGTTGTAAGGTTAATTAATATTATTCTGTATTCGACTTTAATATTGTGACTACTCTGATAAGTTTGATAAAAATTGATCAAATAGTTCAAAAGATATTAGGGAGAAACTTCCAGAATTTGAACAGACTCCCATTCTTAAATGGTTTAAAATAAAGTGTTAATTTATGTGCCATCGTGATAACCATCAACGACTCGATCATCTTGCCAAATTTCATAAAAATGCATCGAATAGTTCGGGATATATTAAGGGATTTAATCTCAGATGTTCAAATGTCCGCCATTTTAAAATGGTTGAAGCTTAAGTGGCGTTTAATCGAAATTAACATCATTATCGAATTTTGCGAAAAATTAATAATTGATTCAAAGGTTATTAATGGAAATAAACGGATAGACAAACAGCTTGTTCGTCTCGCAATCCTCACTTTCTTTCGAAAAGTAAACTAATATATATTTTTTATATATAGAAAACGTTATTTTATAACAGTTTTTCGAAAATTTTCCGAATTTTGTTCCCGTTCTCTTAAAACAAGAAAATTATCTGAAATATTTTGAACACGTTCACCAATTTTCTTTTATAGAAGAAGAAGAAAAAAAGAAACCAAGTTAATGAATAGAATGATATAGAATTTTTTTTTTAATAAGACAAAATTACGAAAAGTTTATCTTAAATACAGTAATTCTGACGGTCGAACAACTTATTCGAATAATTTAAAACAAAGGAAAAATACTTTTAAAATGCTATCTAAAGGGAATTTTCTGGCATAATGAAGGGAAAAAACCTTTCTCGATATACGTAGATTCACCACACAAACTGGAACAGGACTATTATCGTGTAAAACGAAAACGTTCCTGTTTCGTTTCTCCAATAATTGATGGTATTTGATTCGTGTGCATTTTAGTAATTAATAAACTCCCCGTTATCGATCGTAATAAATATATACGTAAAAAAAAATTAGATTTATTCATGCAATATTCGTATCAATACGTGTCCTTAAAAACGCATTTAGTTGGGGAAAAAAATTAAATTTTTATCCTGTAAGCGTGTGAAACTTACGGAAAAATGTGGATTCTCCGCAAAATAGAGCATATAAATAACTGACAGATGAAAAAAATCGATCCATAAAATAACTGACAACTATATTTTTATTTATTTTATATATATATATAACTGGAAACGGTTCCATTAATAAATAGTTTTAAAAACTTTATTGCCATTTTTCATAATTTACGAACGTTTCTGAAATTTGATCGTGGCAATAAAAGTGTTATATTACTGTGTTTATTTAATGATTTGGTACCAAACTTGCATATTTGTTACAGTAATCATTTTTAAATTGTTCCAGTTTGTTTTTTTCTACGCGAAAACAAACAGTGGCTTTTAATATTTTCCAGTTTTAACTGTTCACAGAAGACCGGATTTATGAGATGACTTTATTTGTTTAATATCTTTTTTTTTGTGAAAGGTGATGTTCTAACTGTAACCTGTCTAGTTTATACGTAAATCCAGCACTGTATGTACGCGTTATAATTCTAAAATCATTTTAAATATTAATAAACATGTTTTCAGGTTGTATGCCATCAGTACATCAAACAGTATGTATGTAGAACATTCGGACTTCGAGAGAATCTTTATTATCTAAGAGAGGTTACTACAGTATATGGTATCTCGTTACAAGATGGCTGCCACCATTAGAAACATTAAAACGACGATATCTCTGTAACCATTCTAATACATGATTGATATTATAGCCGTTTGAAAGAAATTTAGATGTATTTTATAATAGTTTTCTATTTGTTGTCTGACTGTCTATAATATAGGTCAAGAAAAAAACGTCACAGAAAAGTAAAATTTTATCCTAGCTTGACTACACGTGGTTTTAAAATGGCGGTCGTTCGTATATTGAAAACTATTTGTCGCGCATGAAAGATGATATACTCGCATGAAAGCTTTATTTTTTTTGTAAAATATTACTTCATCTGCATTTTTCTGTTTTTAAATTTTCGATTAAACTTTAATTATTTAACACTTTATAAATTCGTCTCCTGTTAGGGGAGGGAGATTAAAAAAAAAAAAAACAAATAACATTCTTTCGGTATTAGAAAGTCCATCTAAAAGCCATTTTATTTTTAGAAAAATATGGATGGCAAAGTAAAAATATATATATGTATAAAAATAAAGGAAAACAATATAGACTACGAAGAACGTTCCCTTAGGAATAGGCATTTTAAATCAAATATATCTCACACAAGAAAGTTTTTGAGTCTGCTGTATGCAAATTGCTTCTTGGTATTCGGAGATTAATAGTTTATAGAACAGGAGTGGATGTGTGGATTAAGTGCTCGTCGATATTGACCGGTATAGAAGGAAGTCGTCGTCGAAATTTATTATCCGTTCATATAATCATGAATATATTATCTGCTCATTTTACTGTACCACATGGTATCACGTGTTCGTCGACAACCCAAACAGACAAAATAATAATAATAAAAAAAAAACAAAATATTATAGATTTATTTGCATTTTTGACGGGTTCTACTTAGCAGAACTATATCGAAGTAGAAGGGGATGCTTATCTTATCGATCGCGGAGAGTTTACTCCAATCAATATTCGTGAACTCTCCTCTGACCCGTCGATGTTTTGAGATTCGGATTTATCTCCTGCCTTTTAATATTTTGACTTTTTTTTTCTACTTTTTTCACCGAATATTATCTTTAAATGCAAATCGATTCTTAAGGTCGATTAATCGAATAAAATCTGCTTAAATATCTAATTTATTTATTTTTTTTTTCGTGTTGTTTACTTCGATTTTCGTATAAAAAAAAAAAAAAACGGTATCCGTAATGATAAACGTGTATACATCATCACGGGTTCGCGGGTTTAAATCTACCTTTTCTATCGATTAGGCTACGAGTATCGATAATTTTAATTTAGTACTTTTTTTGTCGATATGTTTCGTTTATTTTCGCTAATAAGGTCAATCGGACCCGCATCACCTGAGCGCTCCATTTAATTTTTGCAACATCCTGTTCTGATTCACTAGATCTTAATGCGTGGGGCTTGCGACTGGTCACACAAAAGAGAGCATTTATGGCATTATTTTTACGCTTTTTTTTTCTATATTAAATGCCTGACATTATCGAATTTATATACCGGTATACGTGGTTCGGATTGAAAAATTATTTGAGGTCACCATGCGAATGTTTTTTAAGAACAAATCGATCAATTATAAGTGACACGCCTAAGCTCTGTTCGAAAGTATTTCCAAGTTCATCCAAATATCGATGTCAAGTGCAGTTAGCCATTGATAAAAAAGATATAGGGGCATATATATATATATATATATCCCCGAGCATAACAGTTCGGATTAAAACAGGAAACACGCTTCTGGCACCTAAAAAAATTAATTCTGTAGCTTAAAAATCCTCTTATATTGCGGGATTCCAATCTGCTTAAACAGCGCATAAGAATGCAGATTTTTAACAGATGCTAGCAAAAAAATTGTAAAGTCTGTAAAATAATCAGTATAATAATAATACCGCATCATCGATTTTCATTCGGTAAAATTCGTGACTTAAAACGAAACTGTGAGTGTAGAGATAGGATATTGTAACAGTTCACGTTATCGGGTACGTGAAAGCATCGTTCGAAAAATTTTTCTTACACGTTGTCGTCGTGACAAATTAATCCGCGAACACCAGAAAATGATGCTATCGTTCCTTTCAAGTTTTTTTTTTTTTAAAGAGCATCTCGTAAGTTTATTTTATTAAATTTTCACTGAGAAAAATTATTATTCACGGTGAAGACAACCTACTTTTTTTTAATGATTATTATTATTATTTTTTTCTTTAAATTAATATAAGCTTATAAAAATAAAGCCGGAAAGATTTAGAATTATCTCTTATTATCCTTATACTAAATTTAATCCTGAAAACTATTTTAGTCTTATATATATCTCTTTATTGTTTGTTTCGAACTGGAGTAGGATTAAGTATGTTTTTCTTTGAATCGGATAAATAAACCCATCTGAAAAACCCCCAAAAAGACTATTTTCTCTTTTAAATGAAACGGTATAAATAGAAAAATTTATTTGATGTGTTACAAATAAAAGTAATTTAATGCTTCCCTTATTTTTTAAACTAAATTTGTTCTATTGAATGATCAGGAAGAATGAGAAGAAGAGAAAGAGACCTGCAAAAAAAAAAAAAAAATGATAGTTTTAATAAGCCTTATGTTCTTGTTTCCGCATCCGAAAATTGGCAGCTATAGAAAGGAATTTCAACCGTTCCAAAATCTATAATAGCGCATTTAAAAATCTATTTGTTACGGAAGATGAAGAAGTTTTAAAAAAAAATAAAATAAAATAAATTTAAAATATGGCGATTTAGAGAAGTGTGTTTTACGTTATTTGCCATTGGCGAATTTTAAACTGATTTTTAAAAAAAATCTGACCAATCACGTCGAAAATATGTCGTAGGTTTCGATACAGGAACGGATGAACTAATGGGGATATAATAAATCTATACTGACAGCCTTATATATTTGAAATAAACTTCTAGAAATGTGGATCCGCGTTTCTTTTATTTTTCGAAATTGATTTCTAGTTTCTGGAAGAAATCCGATCATATAACTTGACATAGAGATCGGAGCAGGTGAACTTGCTTTATTCCAATCTCAGATGTTCTCTTTTTCTCTCTTTCTCTGCAGGTAAAAAACGGACAAATTTAATTTATTCGATCTATATCCATCTAAATAGAAGTATCGAAGAGCTAACTCGTTCCTGAAAGAACGGCAGTTAAACGTCTTTAGGAACAAAATGATGACTTTCGCGAACTGTTTCATTTTTAACGTACCTATGTACTTTGAATGGTAACTTTTAAACTGGTTTTTTCTTTTTTACTCTACTGAATCGAAAATCGATATACAGTATATCAAATTTATCTCTTCGGTTTTAATATGATACTTATTCGCGTAATTTTGGCTAAAATTTTCCATTCTAACTTTAGAATTAGAAGTGCAAAGTTACGTATTTTGCGTAGGTGAAAAATATTTAGATTAAGCAAAACTGAGTAAATCGTGAAGTCTTATCGCAGGAGGGCCATTTGATCCGGGCCTCGTATTTACACTTCTCGCGTTATCTTCGAATTCTAATGTAGTCTATCAGAGGTTCCAAAAATTGAAGTGTCCAGGCATCTCTCGACTTGGTCACTAGCATAAATCGCGAGATATAAGTTACGTAAATGCGATTAAACTAGCGAGGAATAATAATAAAATTAAACGAAGATACGTAAATCGTGAACAAAAATGTATGAATTCGAGAAAATATACGTAAATGGCGAGAAAAATGCGCCTTTTTACGATAAAAATCGTGAAGTTTAAGTAAGATTTCGTGATACGTTAGACACTTTTAACTGTGGTTCTTCTCATTAAAAACAGGAAACGTACGTGCTCTATCTTGTAAACAGCGACTATACTTAGAAGTATTTTTCTTATTCCACTTTAAATATATATACATACATAATCCATGCAAATTATGCAATATTTTCGGTGATTACAGTGTGCATAGATCCCATCGAACCACCTGAAGAATACCATCGATTTTTTATTTTTTTTTTTAACGTTCAGATAAATCTTGTCTTCGCTTTGGGCTTTCCCTCTCTTTCGCCTTTTGTTTCTTTAACAAATTCAAGAAGGTTCTCGTCTTACCGAAAATTCTTCAATATATGTAATTTATAGTCGACGATTCGACCGACGTAAAATATAAACCGAAATAGTTAGATTATAATACGTCAGGCATCTTATAAATTCCGTACTTTATCGGATTATATTAATAAATATTGAGAATTCGGACGACGTACTAAACCGCCGAAAACATAATTACGAGTTATTGCCGAATAAAGTACGTTTATAAGCGGCGGTAACGAAAAATAACAACTTTAACGAAACATTCCGTGATCTGTTTATAACGAACAGGTTAATATTTCTAACTGTTCAATGACTTAACTAAGCCGTTTTATTAAATTAAAGTTTCGAATTACAAATGCCGTACTTATCCAAAAATGGCGATTTCGAGTTTATAAATTCGGATATATTTCCTTTATGGCGGCGCCATTTTACCGATAACAAATAAAAAAAAATAGTACGGGCCCCCTGGCGGTATAGAAAAAGAAGAAGAAAAAAAAAAGGAAAAAGTTTTTTTCAATTAACGATGTTCTTCGCACTGATGGCGTCCTGGAATATGTGGTCGATCACTCCCGTGAATACTGAATAACTACATAACAGGGCAGGTGACGAGATAAGGTGATTTCGCTTGAATTATTGAACGGAGGAACAAGTTCTTCCAAATAAATTCCCCAAATTCTGAATTCACCGTTGGATGTAATCCGAACCAGGCACTAAAACTCGACTAAACTTTATATCAGTCTAAGAATGCTAAAATAACGCTCATTTATAGTTAATATTTTCCTCGTAAATGTCAACTTCCGATGCCTATCGCTCATTCTATCAAACGTTAAGAAAATAAAATAAAAAAAAAAAATTGCTATGAAAATAACGTAATGCGTATTAGAAATTACGTCACGCGGCTCGGTGACGTAGAACGGAAACACGTGCGTTTGTAAACGAACATGTGCTTCGGTAACGACCTTGAATTTAATTTAAGCCCATTAACAAAAGCCAGAATTCATTTTTACGCTCGATTTTCGTGCGTCCAAACTTCGTTTACGCAACTGAATTTTTTTTTTTCTGTTTGATGCCGAATCGCACCTTTTAGTTTATAACCGAATTAATTGGCCGTCCTTCCGACTTCGACGGGGCGTTAATGGATGACGTCACCGACGAAAGTATCTCCTGCGCGCATGAGTAGTAATGTTTCCTTGAGTTGTCGACATCGCTAGTCTGTTCCGTCGCACGTAGCCGCATTTTATTTATTTTATTTTATATATTTTTTTAAACCGTAGAAAACAAATATTCAAAACTTGTATTAAAAACTTAATAAGAATTTCTAACAGTCGGAATATATTTTTTATCGATCAAAAATCGTGGAGAATTTTCATTTCCGAGTTTCTTTAACCTGTTAAAAAATATTTTCGCTCTCTCTCGCTTCTTCGCTACGTTTATCAATTCTCCATTTCTCTTCTCTCTCTCGCTTGCGCTTTTGTTTATCTCGAATCTTCGAATGGGTGGTTTCGGTGTGTAAACAAAAGGATTCTTTAATCGTCGCTTTGAAGTCGTTTTAGTGTTATTCACGCTACCGATCGGCACATAAAAGTTTTATAATTAAAACTGAAAAAGACATTTTTCGCTTCGACAAAATTAAAAATCGCGAAACGTACCGTTTGCGTTTCGATAGTTTTAATTAATCTCTTTCGCGTAAAAAAAAGCGCGCAGAATATATTCGTCGGTTTAAAACTTCATTAATTGGCACTGTAAAAAGTTGTACGGTGTTTTTTTTTTCTTTTTTTTACGCGGTGCTGCTGCTGGGAAGGTTCATTAAATCCGAGTGTTTTTCCTGTCCGTATCGACACGACTCGTTTTAATCGGCAATAAGATTGGTGGGAAATTAAGTCATATTGTGGGCAGACGCTTTTTATGATACTGTGTCAGGAGCGCTATTGTTATGTCGTAAGCTGCAAATATATACCGCCTCTGGGACATAAATTCTTCCGTTTTAAGGCAGGAACTTTAGCTTGAATAGCCAGGCAGAAGTACTGAATATTTCAACGTTAGCCATGTTCTCATCGGACTAGACAAATTAAGCTTAGTGTGCCGTGTGTCTGCCGTGTTTTGAAATTTTAAACAGGATTACGCCAACCTTATTGTTACAATTAAAAATAACAAAAATTCCTTAAAATGTCCGTTTTTTTATTATTATTTTAATATAAAGGCGCCGTTAATTTAAAAAATAAAAACTCTTTTAATTATGTCGTCGTCGTAATTCTAGAGATGGAATTGCGTTGTTAAAGTGATTATTTTCGCGTAATTTTAAATAAGATTAAATAGAATTTTAACTGATATTTTAATCTCCTCTTTTTTTTTAAGAAATAAAAATAACTGTAAGTATAAAAATCTGACTATAACTAAAGTCGCGATAAGAAGTTACAAGGAAATGACGCGCCATTATTTTAATGAAATCTGCAGGAAATTTCCATAAAGTGTATCCGGTTCGATGTAGTAACATAATACGTCTTTAAAATTAAAATAAATTCTAAACTGTCGTCGACGGCTAAAATAATAAAAATTTATGTTCGACTTTGGATAAAAATCGAGTGGTTTTCGTATTGTTTATCGAGTTTTTCTTCCATGTTAAAAGACTAATAAAAATATGAGCCACGGAATGAATGGCGAGTTATTTTTTCCCCCACGTTGTGTTTGCAGTTATAAATCATTTCGTTCGATAAATATTTAAAGATGGTTAAATATTTTAAATGCAATCAAAAATTTAGGCGATACAAGTCGCGAATTTTTTTGTTCGGTTTTGCGATTTTGATACCAAAACCGCGAACGTCGAGGAAGTTAAAAGCGGACACACTGCTGTTATTGTCCGGATGGAAGTATCGCGTTATATTCGAGTAGTTTCGTTATAGTTTTAATTAATCTACCGCTCCGAACACGTCTCCTTAACGAGTGAGGAGCCGCAAAAGATTAATTAAAAACATATGTATAAAAAAAAAAATGGCAGCGCGTCCAAATCGGTTTAAAGTGGGGAGAGAAAAAAATAAATAAATCCGCGATAAACCGAATAACTCGCGGAATTCGAGCGCTAAATATTTATATTTGTATTTTTCTCACATAAAAGTTTTATGACCAATCAAGGAAATGCGGGTCATGTACTAACAGGCTATACTTTTGGAATTTTTGACATTGTCACTCCCCGTCTCCAGCTAATTATTTAGAGAGAGATCTTTAGAGATTGTCAGATAGATAAATTTTCTGCCTAAGTGACTTTAAGTTTAACGTGTCGTTAAGACAAGTCGTTTTGGCGTGAATTCTGGGATTACCAAAGAATTTTTCGGATAATAAACGCCTTTAAAATAAAATCCGAAATCGCCGAAGTACTGTTAAAAAAAAAAAAAAAAAAAAAAAAAAAAAAAAAAAAAAAGAAGTACTAGTTAAAAAAAAAAAAATAGATAAACGCTTGTAAGATTACCATCTTTAGCAATGTGCGTTTAGAAATCGCGTTTTATTTTCGCGATTCGCGATTATTCTTCCGGTGCGATTAAACGTCGTTTCTCTTTAGGAACAACAGTTGCCATCATAAAAATCGCACGCTAAATTTTCGAAAATCGTTAGAATTTATCTAACAGAGTGACATACGAATGCAGTAAACAACCCTTCTCGAATTTTCTTAAAACTGATCGAGCGTTTAACATGGCGTAGTGTCGATACCGTCCTTCCACTTACGCGCCTGTTTGAACTGCTTTTAATGTCGTCATCATCGAAAGTTAAAGACTTCATTTAATTCAATAAAGAGGATTAAATCAATCGCTATCCATTAATATTATATAATCTTAAATCAAACTGAATAATTAGTTTCGTACATTAAAAAAAGGGTCAAGATCTAATAATCAATAAGTAGCATTTTCGCCAAGTGGTAATTTAGAATGCCAATGTTTCATCCGATGGCTCCAGGGAATATTTTGATTCTCAGATGAATAAATGCTTAGTTAAAACCTGTCTGCAAACATTTATTCTGCACTCATCAGTTCTAAATGAATTATAACTATACTTTATGAAGTCATGATAACCGTAAACTGTTCTATCGAACGTTATTAATGATTGTTCTGTCTATTGTTGCGCTCATTTTGTTTTTGCTGTTGTTAAAAATAATAATTTTTTTTCTTTTGGGTTTTATTAAGTGTGAAGATTTAAAATAGGGCCTTTAGGACGGACATGACAGAGCTTGACAGCAGCAATTCAATTCGTAGCTCTCACTTTAGTTCGTCAGGCAGACCAGTTCGACCAGTATTGTCTCTTGTCTCTCTCTTTCTCTCTCTCTCTCTTCTGGCTCCTGTTTGATGCCTTCCCTTCACGACGAGGAACCATTCGATAGTACAGAATATATTCTTTCGACTTAAAATCGAACCAATCTTCGATAAATTCGCGATTTTTACGCAGTTTAAAATATAAATACATTTGTTTGTTTTGTTAGTCGCGCGTTAAACTTCCTAACGTTTAAAACTCGGTTAGAAGTGCGGTCGGGGGTGCTTAATATTTTAATTGATCGTATGGCTCGACAAACGCACGAACTTCAGAAAGATATGGAAGAAAATTCCTAGTTTATAGATGGAAAGAATAGACGAGGCGCCATGTTGACGACCAATATACGTCCTTGTTTCTTATGTCGCGTAATAAAACGACAGCTCCGGATTGTTAATACGTCGAGTCATTAACAGTTAAGGGATTTTTTTTTTCGTTTTTCTTTTTTTATTTAATTTCCTCTTCGTCGTTCCGCGTACACTTAAAAACCGTGAACCGGGCCAAATATTTAGTAATTGCCAGCAGGCGGCACATATACCTATTTGTCTTAATTATTTACAGCGTGTCATCTCCGTAAAAGTTAGTCGAAAAGGGCCAACGACGTCGCTTTCGTGTTCCAACAGATTAAAAGGTCAAAGTTCATATTTGAATATTTTTCCTCTTCCGAACCAGCTCTTGCGGGGCGAGGAAAAATATCCAGTGTGTGTGTGTTCTAGCTTGAACCTACTCGTCTAGCAAGGACAAAGAACGACCACTTTATATTCGATAGGCCCTATCGCTTTTGCCACTCAAATGCGTATTCTGTGCAAGATACGTAACGCCTTAATTAATTAATACACAAATTTTTATTCGATAGGCCCTATCGCTTTTGCCACTCAAATGCGTATTCTGTGCAAGATACGTAACACCTTAATTAATTAATACACAAACTTTTGTTAGTTTACAGATAATTCTAGAATTATACGGGTTCATAAATTATATTATTTTTTTAATTTTTTCCTTTTTAATTTAAAGAGAGATTTTTAAAATTTTATGTAAAATTATACCCTGCCATCTTGATATACGATGGCGTTTAAAGATAAAATTAAGAAATTCGACGAATTTTTCATTATTAAAAAAAATTATAATAAGATAAGCTGAAAGGTCAGTGACCTTAGGTCTCACTAGGTCATTCGGTTCAATAAACTCTAAATGTGGACCTCGAAATTTTGATTCGAGAAACTTTTATATATATATATTATGTTGTTGTAGTGTTTATAGTGTTATTTTATGCGATGCCGAATACAACCTGGATATATATATGCTGTATATAAATATATAGTCAGTGGTTTAACCCACATACTAATTCAATCCTACAACTAAGTCCTTTGTTTGGCGCTCTTAACCTCAACATCCTGTCTATAGGTTAAACAATTAGATAAAGTGTTTCATTGTCTTGATGATCCAATCTTCGAAAGACTACATTTCTTTGTCTGCAGGTATTAAAACTTTGATTTTATCTGACGAATCCAAGAGTTGTCATTTTTACTTCACACGAGATGTTACCCATTAGATTGGTTCTCGATAACCCCCTCCTAAACCCTCGGCCAAAGAAGCATTAATGGTTTATTTCCGACCATATTCTTTTCCTTCTGGCATAAAAGTGCGTCGCTGATGCTGCTGCAGGATACGCTTTTCGTGCACTCGATTTTTTCACCCCATTGTCTTGTAAACTACAGAATACGAGGTGCGTTAAAATTTAATGGATCACGTGAACCTCACGCAAAACTGATCTGCGTGATTATTCACGGGATTTAAAACGTTAACGAAGAGCATTCGTTAAGCGCGCTATTTATATTGATCAAAATTACGCTGGGCGTAAATTATCGCCCCATCGCATTCACTTAAAGCGACCATTATTTTTAAAAATATAAAATTTCTCGCTTGTTTACAGTGGAAAATCTCGGGCAAGGAGGTAGAGAATTTGGAGAAAAATTATTATTTATATAAAACTAGCGTTATCGAATAATAAAATGCAATTAAAGACACACTTTTTTCTCTTCTTTCTTTTGATACATCTCTAAATAGATTTATTATTATTCCCTTCCTAAAAGCATTAATCCTGTTAGGAGAAAACTTGTTTGTTCGTAGGAATTCTTGAACTGGGCGGGTTCATTTCCTTAATCCTTAATCTTGTTGTCTATTAGCGAGACCTTCTTCCACTTTAATTATCCATTTCTTCATTTTAACGTTTTTTTTTTCTTCTCTCTCTTACAGAAAACCTTGCATTTTTTTATAAAAAGCAGGTCATTAATTACAGTTTAAAAGCATTTGAATAATTTTAAATAGATCTAAACTCGATTATTGACAGTTTTCGTTAACCTTCTTAAAAAATTTTTTTTAATTAATTACCTAATTAGAAGGGTTTAGAAACTGGCCACAGTTAACGTTCGAAATGATAATTTACGGATAACCAAACCGTGTATTGTGTCATTAATCGAGATAATCGGTTTCGATTACGGTTTTGAAAGAAAACAAACAATTTTAATCGATGTTGCGGTTTGTATAGAAAGAGAGAGAGAGCGAGGGAGGGACTGAACTATCAATTTTGGTTGCAGTTTTTGCCTTCACTCGCGTATTCTGGACGACATAATGTTATGTTAGTAACGTTAAAAAAGGTATAAATTCGACTCATTCGAACGCAGAGACGGGTATTTATCACAAATCGATGATGTTTGAACAAGTGGTAAACACACGACGAGATACGCGGGGCGATTGCGCACGTTTCCTATAAAAGGTCTCCACGTGCGCCCGCCATCTTGCGTATTCTCGTTCCGGCAGCCGGCGATCAACACACAGGGGGCGTCTGTGGCGGTGGCGTCGTCGTCGTCGTGTTTGTTGCTAAGCCTCGTGTTCTCCGGCTGAAGAAAATCTCAGGAAGATCGCCAGTTTCGTACCATCGGCTCAACCAATAACTCGTCGAGATTTTGGCATTTCTTATCGTCGCCGAACACAACCGTAAGTGTTGGCAGGTGTCAAAAGCACGTATATCCAGTCCGTGTTTCGATATATACGTGAACTGTTCCCGTTTTATTTATGTAACGTGTACCCCCTCCACTTTATTCTATCCGATTATAAACGATCGTGACCGAATTATAAAAAGATCGCCATTACGTTTTCTAAATTTAATAAAAGTAATTGCAATATAATCTTTTAAATTTGCATCAGGAAAGCGGGTTTTCTTTTTTCATTTCTTAAATTTACGCGACCGAAATTAAACAGCACTCTTTTTAATCACGTGGTCGGTCGAAATTGTTATTTGGTCACGTGAACCGCTAAAGTTGGGTTTCTCCGAAAAGTGTTAATCACCATTTCTGTTACAGGATCGATTGCCGTTGTTTCTCCGTCTAAATTTGCTAATTGGCTATATGACATTACTGGCTTCTGATACATTAGAAGGTAAGTTCGAATTCTGATGTAGATTTAAGTTTAGCATTAAAAAAACACCGCGGTTTTTACGTTACAACTCGAATTTCGCGGATACCAGCCCTGAAGAAACGTAGAAAATTTTGCATTATCAAAATCCCAAACCGGTGCCAGCTTTTGCTTGCATCTCGCATTACTCAGCCTCAACTTTTATATATAAACACACCATCGCATGGAGATGTATAGACGAAACTATATCTTCAATATCATGCTGGAGATAATTCCCATGCTAAATGATGTTACAGAACCTATATTAACTGCGACAGTTTCCTGACGCGTGATTGAATGGGAGGTTAGCACAATGACCCATGATTACGTATTAACATATTACCATCTGCTAATTTTTGACAGGGCTATTTTATACCTTTCTAAACTGTTTAAAATTCGTATAAATTCCGTTTTATGCTTCCAAGCGATAAATTTTATAATGTTTTTCCCGAAAAAACAGTTTTACTTTTTGCTTTAAAGAGAATGATAAATGAATTTATGACAAGTTCAAATTATCCTAACTGTAAGAAGTTTTCAACGGCGGTAATTAATTTAAATAAACCGTTAAACATGATTTTAAAATTAATTAAAATTATAGAAAGTATGTAATTTAATTGTTTAACAACTTCACGAAAAATTCTTTTTTAATTTTTATTTTTTTTAATTAAATATTTCTTTTTTAAAAAAAAAAAAAAATGTGCTCACGAAAAATACGTCGAATTTTTCTAGTAAATAATTTGGGCAAACAAAAATTTTATGAATATCCTCTCACGTGGAACTTCTTCATTATTTATATTCAAGTAGCCAAGTATTTTTTTTTTTACATATATTTTTTTATTGACCAGCTAGAACATATTTTTAGATAAACCCGCGTGTAAATACTGTGAGACTACGTAATGCCAGAGTTTTCTGATAAGAAAAGACACGTATTGCACATTTTCAAGAGGTTAAAACTTCAGAAACTCTACATTTAATATAACAATATCAGAACGTATTACGTTGTCGACTAATTATCTTTAAACGTACATGATGGACTGTTTTGTAATGCCGTTTTGATATATCTACCGTTCGAGTGACTCATATTAGCTAATTATTTTAATTTAGATGAGTCTAGAGATTCGCGCATGCTTCCTGTAGATAGCTATATCACAGACTATCAAAAGAGTAACGTGTCTGAACACGCTACGGAGCGTGTTTGGACAGATATCGCGATAAATTGTATGTATCGCTCCCATTCGCATCTGTGAGTTTTAATATTAAAAAAAAAAGGAAATATTCTCGTTTTCATTTTATTCACTTGATTAAAGTTACGAAAGCATTAACCTTGAAGATGCCTAGGGGGTAGAAAGGTTTTTCGGGGTTTTTTTTCTGTTCTAGAAAGCTGTTTTCCGTCTTAGAAACCGGGGAAAAGCCGTCGTCGTTTTCGATTTATCCAAATTTGCCACAATAAATTAAGATTTGGGGAATATCGACGTTTTAAGTAACGTATCGGATTTCGTTGGCGTTTAAATTAAACAACGTTTCTAAACAAAATTATCTCTTTAAGTAATTTAGTTACACTTTCGGAAATTCGTTCGCAACTAAATACAAATATAACGTTTCATAAACAGAATACTTTTTTTTTATTTATTTTTTAACAACATTCTGTAATAATAAATAGGTCACCTGGCTATTTTTGCGACTGGAATCTAATCTTTCAAAAATCGTTTTGCCCAACAATAAAGTTCTGAATACGATATCCTCTGCGTGTGTTATTTTTCCAAACGTATCAAGAAACTGTGCCAAGTCGAAATCATACTGCTGACTTTATTTAAAAAAAAAAACAGACAAAAATGATATCACCTTTCTATTATTCCCCGTTAGTCATTTTTCCGTTTTAAACCGAGCGAAAAATTTAGAAATTTGTGCAATAGCTTACGAATTTTGTACGCTGTTGCACATATCTCTGTCCTATTGCAGCGATGTAGACGATAACGTGTAATTTTTATTAAAAACAGTTGTATGTATTTATTAGATGTTGTATACTGAAAACGTTTAGATCGAACGACTAAGAATTAGCGATGTTTTCAAGAAATAAACGTTTGAACGAAAGGGATTATAAGCGTCAGTATTGGCTGAAAGGATATTGACGGTTAAAGAACTTGGGTCTACCTGAAATCGTTCGTCTTCTACTCTGCATTTTTATTGATCATTGAGAAAAGTTTCCTTGGAAATCGCTAAGTTGTTTGCTTGGGAAAGAATTTTAAAAACAAATAAAAGTTTTTAGAGATTTTTAAAACACCGAAGTAATTGTCTTAAAAAGTGGCGATAGGTGAATGATTTCAGTAAGTTCAACCAATTTTTTTTTTAATTTAATTATAAAAGTTTATCATATGCCTGTACAGCGTCGACTATTTCCAGATTAATTCTATAAATATAGTGTATTATATATCAGGTAGAAGTATGTGTAAGCTTCTGTGTATCACTGATACTATAACATCTATTTTTCTTTCCTTATTTTTCATAGTATACCAGTGTTATATATGTATAATGCGTAAATTGTGTAAATATACTATGCAGTATATGTTTATCCTGTATAGATTGACGTATACAAAATGGAAGTGTGTATGAACTTCTATTTATATTTGATACTATAACATTTACTTTCCGTCCCTTATTTATTCTCCATAATAGACTAGTAGTGTCCTTGTATGAAGGGCAAATTGTTTAAGTATAGTTTACCGTGTATACAGGTATAATTTGTATATTGTGTATATTCTGTCTTGTATAGATTGCATATATAAGATGGAAGTGTGTATAAATTTCCGTTTATATCTGATATTATACATTGACTTTCCGTTCTTTATTTATTCTCTATTATATATTAGTATCTTTGTATAAAGGGAAAATTATGTAAGTATAGCTTATTGTGTATATACTGTCTTGTGTATGTTGTCGTATATAACATGGAAGTGTGTATAAGCCTCTTATCTGATAGTATAACATTTGCCTTCCGTTCCTTATTTATTCTCCAAAATATACTAGTAGTGCCTTTGTATAAAGGGCAAATTGTGTAAGTACAGTTTACTGTGTATATACTCTATAAATACTGTAGGGTCTATATTATATATATTCTATCTTGTATGCATTGCCGTATACAAGATGGAAATGTGTATAAGCTTCTTATATCTGATACTATAACATTTACTTTCCATTCGTCGTTTATTATCCATAATATACTATTAATGTCCTTGGTCCTTGAATAAAGGACAAATTGTTTAAGTATAGTTTACTCTGTATATACTGTATATAGATTGTTATATACAAAAGAAAAATGCATTTAAGTTGTTTATATCAGCTACTATAACATCTGTTTTCGTTCCTTATTTATTTTCCATAATATACTAGTAATGTCCTTGTATAAAGGACAAATTGTGTAAGTATAGATTACTCTATAAATATTGTATATTGTGTATATTCTATCTTGTATAGATTGCAGTATACAAGATGGAAGTGTATATAAACTTCTATTTGTATCTGCTACTATAACATTTACTTTCCATTCCTTATTCTCCATAATATGCTAATAGTGTCTCTGTATAAAGGGCAAATTGTTTAAGTATAGTTTACTGTGTATATATTCTGTAGATACGATATATAGATTGTTGTATACAAGATAGAAGTGCATATAAACTGTTTATATAAGCTACTATAACATATTTTCGTTCCTTATTTATTATTCATAATATATCAGTAATATTTGTGCACAAAGTACAAATTGTGTAAATATGCTGTATGTAATCCTGTGTAATTGTGTAAATTAATATATACAAAAGTAGCAACGTGTATAAGTTGTTTATATCTGATACTATAACATTTATTTTTCATTCCTTATTTATTCTCCTTAGTATATTTAAAAGTCTACTTGCATAAAGTGTAAAGTGTGCAAATAAATATCGTGTGTATGTGTGTATTCTACACGTATAGATTGCTGTGTGAAGGATAGATTTATATAAGCTTCTGTGTGTATATCTGTTATAGTTTTCGTTCGTTATTCTTCGTGATATGCTAGAAGTATCTTTGCAATAAATTGCATGTTATTTTAGATTATCTGTCGCCCTAGGACGTGTCTAGTTAGCAGATATTTTCAATTAAAAATTTTCGTCGATGATGCTGTCGCACTTCTATCGCCGACCGACGTAATAAATATTCGTAATCTGAGCCGCAAATCGTCGGAATGTTAGAAAAATGGTTCGGAAGGAGTGTATTGCTGCAAATGTTTTCCAGTTCTATAATGCTCAAACATCTTTTCGCGTAAACCGATAGAGTGGATGTGGAAAAAAAAAAAGAGAGAGAGAGAATAAAAGAAAATGCGTAGCCTACCTGAATTCTTCAGTATTCTCCAATATACTTTAAGTACATAAATTCAAATTCGGAGGATCGAATATTCTCTTTTGGGATGTGGCTGCTAAAAAAACATTGTAAGCCATATTGAAGTATGGCAAGGAAAGGTAAAATTGCCCGGTTGAGGATGTTAATATTTAATAAAATAGGAATTGCTCGAAGGATCGCAGATATAGGCTATATATCTCGTCGAAGAAAAAATGAAGACGTACGTTCGAATAAACTTTACGAACAATCGTCAAGTTTGCGATGCGACGCGAAATTTTTTATTTTTTTATTTTTTAAGAAATTTTCTGCGAATCGCTCTTTAAATTATTCACCGTTCACACAGAAGAGAAATGCTTAATTAGGTAAAAAAAATAAGCGTAATTCGCGTTTAATTTTTATTTATAACAGAGTTGAATTATATATAATTTGATTTAGAGGTTATCCGCTTTCTAGATGGTTTAACTTGAGAATCGAGGCGAAGTAACGACTACAATATGGCTTTGTTTAGCCGCGAGGATGGCGATGGATTTATGCGCCAGCCAAGCAGATTTTTTTTATTATTATTATTTTTTTAACCTGGCCATTTTCGAAATTCGCAATTAAGAGGTGAATCCTGGGAGCGCATCGCTCTGATTGCATGCCGGTCGCGCTCTCCCTCTTTCTCTCTCTCTCTCTCTCTCTCTTCCTGATATCTTCCATTGGTTTTGATGATGTAAGAGGAAGACGTTTGTCGGCCGGAAGCGCGTGCTGAGCATGGTTTCCGGTGACGTCACGGGACGCAGCTTTTTTTCTTCTTCCGCTTACATAGCTAACAGGTATACATATAAACGGTTGGCAAAGGTCGTGGCGAATCCTTTAGCCGTACCATTGGCCGTTATTTCCGTCTTGCCGCGCTCCGATTGGTCGACGATGCGTGCACGAGACCAAGGCGGCGTAGACACGTATGGGGTGGCGGTACAGAAGGCAGATCAAAGTAAGTGCAGCGGCTCTTTGTACGCTTTTCGTGACGTCACTGGAGTGTTTTGCATTATTTAGGATGAACGCTTAGCCGGGCAAGTGTCGGTCGGACCACACGGCCGACTGTCGGCGAGGCGCAGGTCGGTCGGGTCCTGCAATAATCGTCGTCTGTTAGGCCTAGCTTCGTATCGATTCCGGATAGGGTAGGATGACGTCAGCGGTGACGTGGAAGGCAGTCCGAACCGGAAGTCGACGACTGCGACCCCCTCCACACGCGGGTCGCTGTGTAAGAGACCACGTCCGAATTTCGTCAACTCGAACAGTTACTTCCGAAATGCCGACCACGCGTTAACCAGTCGCATGGCCACGACAGAAGTTATAAAGCCCAATTTTACTTATTATTATTATATCGTTATATCGAAGAATGACGTTAACCTCGAGAACTTTTCTGCTACTATAAACACTCAAGTTTTAAGTCGATCAAAAAAAAAAAAATACGACGCGCTACGCGTAACTCAGTTTAGTCGCGATAAGTACGATAGTTACAAATTGCGGATTATTTTTTTTTCTTACGTTCTACACGCGATTATGTTTCGAAATGCATTTCGCACAAAGGAAAAATAAGAAAAAAAAAAATAAATGAGCTTTTAAATCAATAGCTTCACTTCCCTCGTTGACTATAATAGCGTTATTTGAGACAAAGAGGTCTTAATTAAGTTCTAAAGACTTATTTAGGAAGGACGATTAGTTTTATTGATAGTTTTGTCACTTTCAATCGTTCTACTTAGTCGCGAATCCAGTTCCGAGTTCGTTTTTTGGTGACGTATTTTCTTACCATCACAGAACCGAGATAAATATACGGTTGATGTTTTTCCTTTTTGTCTCTCTTTCTCTTCCATTTTTTTAATCTGGAACTAGCGAAATCCGAGCGGTCTAGCTGTCAGCATTTCGCAGGTTGACATCATTTTTTTTTCCCCCTACTCTCTCTCTTTCTCTTCCACCGTTCTGCAGTTCTTTCTCGCAACCCCTTCTCGGAAAGCGTTAAAATAAGATTTTTCCGAGTTTAGTTAAACAGCAGCGTGTTAAAGCGAACCTAGAGCGTATAAAAATTTATAGAGAGAGAAAGAGAACCCACATCAGTTAATGCGAAAATTTGTAACAGGCAGTTTAATCTTACTTAAAACTTCCTTTCGACGTTTAAAATGATTCAGAATTAAAGAAAGGGGTGCTAATTAAAGTTAATTGTTATCGTCCTGTGTGCGTATATAGCGACTCGTTTGTTTTCGGATTCGAAACAATAAATCTGGCATTTCCATATCGGATATTTAATTAGGTATTGTTCGTCGTTCACTAACAATTGCCACGTAACCGATTAAAAAAAAAAAAAGAGGATTACGTTGATACAGAAAAATAAAAAGGATTAATATTATGCCTTCTTGTATTGCTAACATGTTTTTTCATCTATTCTTCCTTCTCTGATGAGTAGATATATAATGATCACGAAGTACATAATCTCGCTCTTCAACAAGATGCAATTTCTGTAGTTATTCCCTTAATAATCATAAAAAAAAAAAATGTTACTAGATTTGAATATTTTCGTTCGGTACGGCAACGAAAAAATTAAATAAAATCCTCTCCGAAAAATATTCTGTGACCATCAAAAAATCAGAAACTCTCCTTTCGGAGATTTCTAGAAAATCTCATTTTCGTATTGCTTTAGAATGCATCTCTCTCTCTAACTTAAACTTTTCTAGTTTCGTTCAGGCTATTTACATTGGTCGTCTTGAATTATATTCGATTCCCGTGCTGTTCCGAGTTTGTTTAACAATTTTATAGTTAATTAAAGAAAGTTCCGCTTACGATTTTAAGAGATAACTTTGTCAGAGAAGTTCAAATAATTCTCGTGAAACAGTCGGAACGATCGATATACACATAAATATATATATATATATATATGTATATACTTACTAAACAATATTTTTGCTGTTATTAAAGAAGTAGATATTACTAATTTTCTTACTATACATACTGTTTGTTCTATCGAATTGACTAAATTTCTCGTATCTTTAAACATATCGTCAATAAACGACACGCCAACTTAACCAGTGCGATATTGAAAAAGTTATCTAATTATCGCGGAGGAAGAGCGTAAAGATGAGGATGTTCCGTATCATTTCTGATCAATCCCATTTGTCTGCACTATAGCAGTGGCGACACCTGATGAGATAATGTTAAACTAAGCCACCCGGTTGCTGTGTGAAATTTCATTCTATCGCAGAACATGTTTGATAGGTGCCACGGGAACCATCAATGCTCTTTCTCATTGCTTCACTTCCGTCAATCTTCTAAGTGCCATCCGGAATACAAGAGTCGCTAGCGTTATAGGGTTGTTTATATTGTTATAAAGCTTACTTACCAAACACGTAGTTTGTTCTTTTTATATATATATGTTTTTTTTAATGTGAAGTCGCACAATAAATTCGTTTTCTCCTCTCCATTAAAAAAACATATAAGTACGACGTAACTGCAAGATCCTGATACGACACTAGACTTAATTACTATCTAGTAATCGTCACTAGACTTAATTAATTCTAGTAATGACTGTCTAATAATTGTTACTAGACTAGTAATAATTACTAGACAATAATTGTTCTAGACTAGTAACATTCGAATAGCCTTAATTAACGTCTAGTAATTGTTACTAGTCTGCATAAATGTTTCTAAGTTCTACCAGACGTTGTTGTTGTTATTTATTATTTATGTAAGCATAAATGGGCATTAATTTTAAAGAACGATCAATCGGAGAAGAGGTCATTGTCCAAACTAGACGAGAGAATAACATTTTGGCTTGTTGAAAGATATTTCGGTGTGATTCACCCCGTTTCCAGTCCAGACTGTAGATGTAGACAGGCTGTCTAGACTGCACTACACGTGTTGCTCTTAAATACAACTCGCTTGTTTCCAATTTTCATACTTTAATAATTTCCAGCGATTCATGAATGAATGACTTTTAATTATTTATACGTTAAAGGCGTCTTTTCGGGACCTTTTTCTCCAGAATTTCTACACGAAGGGGAGGAAGGGACCATTCAAAAGTGAAGGAGGAGGAGGAGGAGGAGGAGGAAGGATGATTAAAGATGCTAAATAAGTATGCAATTAGAGCTTGAAAATGGTCGTTTTCTATAAAATTCTCGTTCATAAACCGAATAACAGCGAAAAAGAATTGAATGATATGATTATTAATAGAAAATAATCGCGAAAATTTTTATATAAATAAAGTTTATTCAAGAAGAATCTCCGCAACTTCGAACTTCTTTCTAGACTTTCTTTTATTTTTTTTTTAACATTTCTATCGCTTAATGTAGTTTGTCGACTTCTATAAACTGAAAATTTTGGTACTGGAAGAAAGCAAAAATCGTTTCTTTCTACCTCTAGAATTAAAAGAAAGATAAATATATATATATAAAATAAGAAGAATAGAAGAGCAACATTACGCATTCGAGAATAATTAACTAAAGGTATTTTTGGTTCTTTTCGTCTGAAAGAACCGGAAGAGGATGAAGAGCTGTTTCTAAAGTAAAATGGAACAAATCCATTTGATACTCCATTTGTGACGTTTTTCTACATAATCTTTTGATGGAATATATAAGATAATACAAATTATTTTTTTATTTTTACTAAAAGAAGAATAAAAAACAAAACAGAAATAAAATCTTTATTTATTTATTTTTTAGATGAGATGAGGGGATGAAGAAGTATGGAAATTTTTATACATTTTCAAAATCAAATATTTTTCCTAAAAGAGGAAACCATATTTCAGTTTTCTATACAGACATTCGAAACCCTATATCGTCTTCATATATGAGGAAACCTCTAAAAGGTTTGCCGTTAAAATTAATGTTTGCAGTCACGAGATATGTTTTCCATTATTAAAACCCTATATATATATAATAGTAAATTTTCAGAATTTAAATAAAATAATAAAGAAAATTACTATTCTATCGATGGGTTGTGTGAAGATGAAGAGAGAAAGAGCGAGAGAGAGTTTATGTGAAAATGATGATGTACGTTTATTTTATTATGAGAGATAGTTGGAAGATTGGTGATAACAGTTAGGAGACAAACAATGGTGTATATGAAGAACTGATGTAGATTATCCACCTTAGCTAGGCGCGGCTTTCGTGGACAGACAATACGTATATTGTTTTTTACAAGAGCCTGGTGTGTGTGTGTGTGTGTGTGTGTGTGTGTGTGTGTGTGTGTGTGTGCGTGTGTGTGTGTGTGTGTGTGTGTGTGTGTGTGTGTGTGTGTGTGTATGTGTGTGTGTGTGTGTGTGTGTGTGTGTGTGTGTGTGTGTGTGTGTACAAAAGAGTATTTTTCAGCGAATGTAGCGCAAGATTGTGATGTTTAGGTGTTAGAATAACTATCAATCACGCTGAAAGATTTCTATCGAAGCGATGTGTTAGTGTGTGTCAACCAGTTTTGACGAATGAAATTCGGTAGGACGTGTTGGCGATTTTGTACTGCAAACGCTGTACTCCCGCCCGAGGCCGGTGGTAGGAACGACGATACAAACATTTGGTAATAATGCTCATTTAATCCACGGCCAGCAAGCGCCCCTTCTTCCCCTTTGCACTGCCTTATTCTCTTACGCATCGCCGACCATGCAATCGCATAACCCACGCTCCGTTACCATGGTAACTGTAGTCCCCCTCCACTTCAGTCGCAGGTGAGGTCTGTTTGCGTGTCGTCGCTATGGCAACAGCATCCTCCGATCCCCCATCCCGGCAACAAGACTTAGAGAAGGAAATTTTTGGTGGAAAAGGTAAAGCTGAATGAGATCATAACTTTTCTACGGGTTTTTATCCCCTCTTACAATTTTATGAAAAGATATGGCACATAATTTTATCGTATTTTTCTCTCTATTTTATTTTATTATTATTATTTTTTTTTTTTTGTAACTTTACTCAATTTACAAAAAGCGATTTTCTTTCGACTAGTATCGCGTCGCGAATCTCTTTTCGCAATTAATCGCTTTAGATGACCTTTTCTGTGTCTGCAACAGAGAAAAGATCATCTTTGGCGATCGAAGAAGGGGAGAGAAAAACTAAACTTTTACCAGGATATATACTTTCGACGAGAGACGAACTCCATTCCTCTTTCTTATATAGATCGTTCTCCAGCATCCATAGTAACAGAAATCACTTTTAAACTTCTCAAGCATCATTTTGTTTTTCTCATCGAAAAATCTACCATCAACAGAAACTAATAATCTTCATCGCATAACAGAAAAAAAAAATAATTACAAAAAAACGATTATTTGGACGACTTTAATTAAGAAGATTTAGATTAGGGAATGGCATAATGCGATTTCGGTTTAGTCTCTCGTCATCGGTAATGATTAAAAGCACAGAAAATATACAAGAAAAAAGAGAGAGAGAGAGGAAGAGAAAGAGGGAGGAAAAAAATGTCGCTTTATCCAACTGTGAGCTAATAAAATACGTTACGACGCTTATAAAGAAAACTCCTCCTTAAAATAATTACCGAAAGTTTACGTGAATATATTTAAAATTTATTCTAGCATATATAACCAGCAAGTTTCTGCATCACTAAGCCGACGTGTCTAAAGCAATAAATATGTTTTTAAATAGAGATATTTAAGACGCAACTAGTGTCCATCATCGCAAGATTTCTGAAGTAGATAAACAGCTTCGTGATAACCGATCGTCGTCACACCATTACTCAAAGAAACACTCGGTTTTCGTACGTAACAGCATCCTTAATCACGAAACAATAAGAGAGATGCATGAAAATTAAACGACGATTCTAAGAACGAATATTTCAAGACAAAACTTCGATAATTTACGATAGCGATACAACTTCAGCATCCTTAATCACGAAACAATAAGAGAGATGCATGAAAATTAAACGACGATTCTAAGTACGAATATCTGAAGACAAAACTTCGATAATTTACGATAGCGATACAACATTACAAAATTCTCGATTTTTCGTCTAATCTTGTGTAGTTATTCATCTCTTATCGATTTTTTTTCCAATTCTAAAAAATGCAATTTTTTTTTTTACGTTTCACAAAAATCACAGTTTTATTTTGGTAGTTCTCACGTGACAAAGGATGAAATGGACGTCAGCAAAGAGCATCTAAGAGAGCAATAGGATTAAAGAATGCATTGTGAGTGGTTCAGACATTTCTGTTTAAATCCTCTTCACTGATATAGTGGATTTTTCCCCATTTCCAAGATAGATTGTATCGTATATATATATATAGTTTTTTCAAAAATATATATCTCTTCACTGATATAGTGGATTTTTCCCCATTTCCAAGATAGATTGTATCGTATATATATATATATATAGTTTTTTCAAAAATATATATTTTTTTAATTTTGGAAATATATATATACGTTTTTTCATATTTGTAAACATTTAATGATATTTTCTTACGTTATTTTCCATCATTTCTTTAAAGAATACTCACAGAATATTGCGTATTAAGAAAAAAAAGACATAACAGCTTGTGTAACGAGGCGAAATCAACGCTTCCTTCATTAAAAACTTCCAAACTTTCAAGTGAAAGCGACCGAAACGTGTTAAGCAAGAGGCGCAACAAGCGCTCATTCGAGTCGTATCAAACGTCCAAGAGCAGATTTCGTCAAAACAAACGTTTCTCGACAGAGAACACAAAATAAAATTCTAAAAGCAAGACATCGGTAAAAGTAAAATCGAGGAATAAGATCAAGAATTCCCTAGAAGATACCGAAAACTTATTCATTTAGTACACACTCGTCATTCTGCCACTCGTAATAAGTGCATTAATGCATAACGTATCTGACGTAAATGAAGTATAAACATTTTAATTGGATATAAATATTATATATGTTTTTAATATTTCTTCAGCAAAGATTCATTTTCCATCCCAAGTCTCGAAAATATATATTTTTTTAATTTTGGAAATATATATATACGTTTTTTCATATTTGTAAACATTTAATGATATTTTCTTACGTTATTTTCCATCATTTCTTTAAAGAATACTCACAGAATATTGCGTATTAAGAAAAAAAAGACATAACAGCTTGTGTAACGAGGCGAAATCAACGCTTCCTTCATTAAAAACTTCCAAACTTTCAAGTGAAAGCGACCGAAACGTGTTAAGCAAGAGGCGCAACAAGCGCTCATTCGAGTCGTATCAAACGTCCAAGAGCAGATTTCGTCAAAACAAACGTTTCTCGACAGAGAACACAAAATAAAATTCTAAAAGCAAGACATCGGTAAAAGTAAAATCGAGGAATAAGATCAAGAATTCCCTAGAAGATACCGAAAACTTATTCATTTAGTACACACTCGTCATTCTGCCACTCGTAATAAGTGCATTAATGCATAACGTATCTGACGTAAATGAAGTATAAACATTTTAATTGGATATAAATATTATATATGTTTTTAATATTTCTTCAGCAAAGATTCATTTTCCATCCCAAGTCTCGGAGGAGATGAGGAGAAACATCACAAGAACCGATTCATAAAAAAAAATAAACGGTTTCTAATTAATCTTAGAACATAGATACAGTATATATATATATATATAGATAGATAGATAGATAGATATATAACAAAAAAATTCATATATACAAGACGATCTCTAGAGGATAATGTCATTACAGTTTTGATATTTTTGTTAAAATTACATCGAAAAACTTTCTTATTATCGTCTGTAATCTTAGAATGAAAACGGAGTTTAATCAATGTTGAAAATGGCGAAACAAGCTTGTGGAAAGTGGATCAGGAAGTTGGGGTATTTTTAAAAAATTTTTTTTTAAAAATTCTAGTGTATATATATATAAATCATTAAGGAGTTAAAATAAGGAAGATATTAAGGAGAATGAATCGACATTATTGTTATGGTGGAAGATAAGCCAAACATTTTCACTCTCGGATCGCTCGCAGTCATGCTAGGTACAAATGGATCCATCCACTCAATAAACTTCCTGTATTTGACTGCTTTCCTATTTTTTTTTCCTTTAGCCTCAGATATGTCATATATCAAGTAGGGCATGTCACAACAGGTTAGTCACACTTCAGCATCCAGGAGTGTCCCGATGACGTCGTTTGGAGCAATTTTTAATGTTTCTATTTATTTTTCTTCGGTAAGAATGATGCCACAAACGTTTAGGAATAAAAAAAACGAATAAAATAATAATAACAGATGCGAAAAATCTCTAGATATCCACGCTGATAGAGTAGATTTCCGTTCCTCACTTTACGGGAGCGTACGAGATTTAAATGTATATTTCTCGGTCGGAATTTGATACGTTTCAAAACTAAATATCTCGACGTTTAATCGTTAAAACGAAATTTTTGATGATAACATTTTTAGAGTTATTTTACAGCTTGGCATCGAAGCACACCAATGTTTAAGAGATCGTTCTAGTGGAAGTTGTAATCATCTTCATGCTGATCTTCACATGGCAGAGATAAGCTCATTACGTACATGAATTTGCTTGAATTTTCGCCTGATTAATTTCTGTTTGTACTTTCAATTGCAACAATTTTAACGGATATTCCAAATATAAACTTTTATTGCACTGTTTGAACTAATCAGTTCGATAAAGAATCAGCAAGCAGGAATCACGAAAACGTTATCGCATATTTGACGAGTACAAATTGCATATTAATTCTATCTAAAATTCAATAAACGTAAACAATTACCGTCATGCACTTAACTGGAACGTCCAGGCCAATTTTTGTCTGATTATCTGTCTATCTAAAATTCAATAAACGTAAACAATTACCGTCATGCACTTAACTGGAACGTCCAGGGCAATTTTTGTCTGATTATCTAAGTTTCAAAACTAAATTCTCGTCGTTTAAATCGGCGATTTTTTTTCCTGTTTTTTTTTTTTATGTGCGGATCGCATCATTCTCGAGTTTTCTACACTGTCACGAACATTAACGTTAAGGAGAGTCACGCTCGTCTTGGAGAGACGATGATTTGCGCTTTTCTTCTTCTTATTCTACTACTTCTCGCTACTCTTAACGATGTAACTACTGTAATAAATGCAAGAGAAGTTCAGGAATCCAAATCACGTTTCCGTTACTCCGAGGAGCGGACTCTAGAATGAATGCTGTCACATCATTGACCAGTTATTTGCAATCGCGTCTCTCTTAAGTGAATTACATGGCTGTTCGTTTTAAATTGCTAATTTACAATTACATTGTCGACAATGCTAGGTAAAATTTAATTTAAAACTGCCATTGTCATCTTCGTCTTACTCCTAGCTAGTGTCAGGTAGAAATGCCAAGTTGTGTGCAATGCTAACGCAAATAACGGTATGGAAAGTCACGTGAGAGATTTCGACCCACGTCCAACCAGCAAAGAAATTTATCATAAATCGCGTTTCAACACATTTTAATGCGACTTTTCTCTTATCCATTGTTAAGTTTTCTGCTCGAATCCAATTACCGGTGGTGAATTATGCGACCAAAAATCCGTTTTTCACGCGTGGATTTAAAATTTTTTTTTTATCGCCACGTTAAATATTAACAGATTGAAAATTTTTGACGTTTCTCAAATGTCAAAATGTGTTCGAGACGTGGCACTCATTCATTACCTGTAAGCAAGTAATCTTTGATAATCTTTCAGAGATCAGGCAGGAGAGTATACGTAATCAATAGAATAAAATGAAGTTTAACCATTTATCTCATGATGATCCCTACTTAAACTCCCCTTTTTACATACTTATAAGGAAATTAGCTGAGTTACAAGCCCATATAAGTAATGTAATCATTATTCATGTAAAATATGAGCATTACTTTAAAGTTATCTTGAAGAAAATTGCAGATTTCGCCACATACAGAGTTAAAAATCATTAAATCAATAGATGAATCAATAAAATAAAATAGTTTAACCACTTATCTGATGATTCCACTTAAACTCTCCTTTTTACATATAAAGGAAATTATCTCAGTTACCAGCCCTATAAGGAAAGTAGCTGAGTTACCAGATACTTGTCTTTCCTTCCTTAAAAGTCCTTATAAGGAAATTCTCTGAGTTACCAGCCCACATATGCAATGTAATCATTATTCATGCAAGTTATCCAATATACCGCGCATTATCTCAAAGTTATCTTGAGGAAAATTGCAGATTTCGCCACATATAAAGAGTTAAAAATCATTAAATCCATTGATATCTTAATTTAAAGTGAATTAATCATTAATTATCTCATTTTAAAATATTTCTCTTCCAATTATCTCCACGATAGGCGAGGAATAATTGGTTTATCGGCATTTGAACAAATTATCTGTTGAATATGTATTCATAAATTTATTTAGTTACATAAGCAATTAATTATCTAGATAATTATTTTTAAGTTAATCCGTAACTTAAATATTTATCCTCATTTAAATAAAATTATGTTTATGGCAGCACTAATTGTCATATTGTGTCCAGATAATGAAGTTATCTAAATAATTCAAAATTAGATAATGTCATTATCTCGAATCTTAATTATTATTTCCATATTACTTCTCTTTGAAATTCTGAATAATAAACAACAACAATAACAACAACAATCGTGCCAAGTGTCAATAACAATAATAATAATAATAGTGCCACGTATAAAGAAGATAAAATTCATGTTTGTGGACAAAATAATTCTGAAGATATTTAAAATATAAATTTTTTCAGATATTTTTATAGGAAATTCGTGAAAAAATTCATCTATGAATGAAGAATTACCTTGGTGGATTGAACAGCAGCAAGATAATGGAGCCTAACGAACATTATATGCTTGCTGGAGAAGGGAAAAAAATCTCTTAAAAATATTTTGAACGATAAAAAATAGATAAAGTAGAAAAATACCATTATATAAACCTATGAAACCAGTTGATAATATATCGAATAAAATAAAAAATAAACTCGAAACGATTATATAAACTCTAAGAGATATATAAACATAAAATATCTTCAGAATCAATTCAATGCAAATTTCTAAACCTCTGAAAGAAATTCATAATTTAACCGTTATGAAAACATTTCTAACAGCTGAGTAGAAACAAAATAAAAGTTTATGAAAGCAATTGATAAGAAAAAATCGGTTGTAGCAAATTTCTGAAAGTAATTTTAATTTTGAGGAGGATAAAAAGTAAAAAAAAAAGAAAAGAATTATTCAAAGTTGTCTGGGCCAAATATGATAATTTCTATAATCTACAAGTAAAATATGAAAAAAAAAAATCTTAAAAGATATGATTCAGCGATTATAAAACTGACCTAAACGAGTATAAAAAGGTAATGAAAGTAGATGTAAACATTCCTACATTTTACCTCAAAGAGCTTTTTTTCAGGTACACGAGTAAAGTGATGCGTGATAAATCCTTAAATATTAAACATGGCACAGTGAACACAAACAATACTTGCCAAAAAAACGCACCACATAAAAACGTGAAGAAACTTCTATAATTTTATAAGGCAAAGGCAACAAACCATCCGACAAAACGTAGGGAAGAAACTATAATTTTGCAGGAATGGCATAAACATCGATCTCTCATAATATAAACATGGTTATTCGGACATTAATCTGACATTTACTACGATTTGTCACCTCGCACCCTCATTTTAAATCCCTTCTTGTCAAATGGGTAACATCTTAGTTTCCATTGCCTAGCAAACATTTGATTCTTTTGTAGGTTTGCTCCACTTTCAACTCGCCTCCATTGCTAATACCTCCAGTAACATTTGCACTGGATAACAAAGCGACAAGCAAGAGGAGCAATGTGTCAAGATAGCTTAACCAACTACTGTTGGAGATGGCTTAGAGTGCGTTTGTAATTAACTTTAATGGTAAAAGGCATTTCGAAATTGCGCATGTATTAGGAGACTGGAATGGGGGGAAAAGGTATTTTTCCTTTAGCATCTCGACGTCTGAGTAAAGCGGATTATCGAAGCGCGTGTTCTGGACGCAGTTGTCAGGGAGACCAATAGAATGCCGCCAAAGCTTTGTTGCAGAAAGAGATTTGGTATTATTAATCATTGGCTAACTAATACGATTTTCCTGAAAGGGAACGAATGATGGACCATTGGGAATGATGAGAGAAACCTATACAGGAATCGCTGTAGGATATTGAGTTATGTATAAACTTTATTGCAGTATTGGAATCTGTACAATTTAACTATATACGCTTTTCCAGTATCCCATCGAAGAAGAAAAAAATAATAATAATAATAAAGATCTAAACATCAATCACAGAGCGAAGCGGTGCTTTACGCAACTTCATATTTCCTCCGCATCTCTGCACAAGTGCGCAAAGTTATTAATTCTATCTTATTAATGTTGCGGTACGCCTACACCATCATCCGTAACGTGTAACCAAGTTAAACTTAAAAAAACAGATTCGATTTATGGAATATTTTTGTGGCACAGCACCAATTTATACTTTTATAAAGCATAAAGTGTTTTCAATGGTGTTTTTATAATTTTATATACAATATATTAAAACTTTCGGGGATAATATAGAAAAAAAAAACATTATTATTTACAGAATTATTACGATTTTTGAGACAAAAATTGATAAATTTGTATGGACAGGAACCAAAGAAAACTGTGTAGAAGTAGCGATGAAATAGGAAATTACAAGAAAACATGTTTATCTCTTCGTTATATTTTCTATAAAATTGGATAATTCACAAAATATAATGTTTTCTGTACAAGCACAACACGAATTTATTAAATTGTAAATAATCAAATCGAAAATTATTAAATTAAATATGAAAGTATTCCTAAATGGATAAAATGATAGCGAGTATTTCAAGTCGCGCGACATTTGCGACGCGACAAGAAATTCGTTTCGTAGCTTATGAATAATCGCATCGCTAGAATCGCGCGGTTCACATTTCACGTGCTTTAACGCCTTATGAATCCAATTTAGGGAGGTTTGTTACCGTACGAATTTGGGCCTTGATTTTTTAATGTTCATCAAAAATAAAATAAAAAAAATAACTCAATCAGAAAAGAAAAAAATAGAAGAAACACTAAAGTAAACTAGAACGTCTAGAATGCATACAATTTCCCTGTATTAGTTTTATCTGAATAATAAATAAAGATGAAATATTCCAAAAAACATTCATGGAGGAGAAGGAAAAAAAAAAATCTAATTTTTTTCATCAATTTAACGTGCAAAAACACTATAGTTTTTATGTACTTTTAATTTTTTCTCATTTTAATTACGAGACGTACAATATTAATAAAAAGGGTGGATGATATTTTATTAAAGCGTCGATTCATTTTTATCAGAATGTTTATTTGTTTTCGCCCATCTTTTGCATTCATCTTATCTCTATCGAGTAGAAAATATCATTCCGAGGGGAAATGAAAAATTTACTTTTGTACTTCTTTCGACCTCTTTCTTCCTTTCTTCCTTTACGGATATGACTATCGTGTTGACAATATATATGTCCTAGAAAATTTTTAATTCTTCATGTTTCAAATTAATTTTAATAATCCCAAAATATTTTTTTGAAAAAAAAAAAAAAACATAGAATTTCAAATTATTTTTATTTATTTTTTTGTTTGAAACTAGTTGAAAAAAAAAAAAAAAAAAACATAGAATTTCAAATTATTTTTATTTATTTTTTTGTTTGAAACTAGTTGTTGATCATATTTTATTGAACTCTTACTGAACGATACCATAAGGAGAGAGTAGATCTTTTGTTTTCGTACATTTAATACCCATTAAAAATTATTTTAAATTAATTTTAAATTTGCTTAATAGCATTTTTACCGAAAAGAATTTCTTTTATAATGACTGGCATCTTTAAATAATATTTTTTTAATAATGTAAACCGATATAGTCTAACTTTGAACGAATTATATAAACTTGGAGGAGGAAAAAAACATTCAAACTGCACTTTAGATAATGAAGGCATTTTAAAGTTTAATTAATTAATCAAGTTTGTGGTATAATTCAATCTCTTTATATATATATGCAAAACTTAAGAGTATATAATGATATTTTATAATCAAATCTCCAATTTCATAAAGATAAATTCTGATTCTATTGTCAGTTCTAATTCAGTCGTGTTTTCCCCCCTTAAAAAGGAGAAAAAATAAAAATTATATTCCATTATAAAAATTCTAAACATAAAAACATTTTTAAATAAGAGAATTTTTACAAAACATAATGGCATTGCTGAAACTACAAAAACTGTTGCTGCAATCGATTCTTCTCAAAAAAAGAATCGATTCCGTAACTGAAAAAACTTAAAATTAGTTCCAGCAAAACATATTTTATAGTTACTGTTCTTACGCTTATAACTACTATAAAACAGTATGTACTGCTGGAATCGATTCTTTATGAGATGAATCGATTCCATAATTAAAATAGCTTAAAACTACTTCCATATCCCACCTATTACACCTACACATAATTATTATTTACTGTATTTATTCATAGATCTGTTATAAAACAAAACATGTTGCTATAACTGTAGAAACAGTTACTGGAATCGATTCTTTGCGAGACGAATCGATTCCAATAATACTTTATATAGTTATAAAGAAAATTGTGTATTTCTGGAACTAAAACAACTAAAATTAATTCCAGCAATACATATTTTATGGTCTTACTCTTACAGCTACTATAAAACAGTATGTATTTATTGGAATCGATTCTTTATGAACTGAATCGATTCCATGATTAAAGTAAGTTAAAACTACTTCCAATTATTCACAATTTTTATACTCAAAGATTTGTTATAAAACAAAGTATATTGCTATAATTGTAAAAATAGTTACTGGAATCGATTCTTTACCAAACGAATCGATTCCAATAACACTTTTTACAATTATAAACAAAATTGTGAATTTCTAGAACTAAAACAATTAAAATTGCTTCCAGCAATACGTATTTTATAGTCTCTGTTCTTACTCATATAGCTACTTTAAAATAATATATATTGCTAGAATCGATTCTTTATGAGATGAATCGATTCTAGAATTAAAATAACTCAAAACTACTTCCACTTATACACAATTTTTCTTTCTTGTATTTACTCGTAGACCTATTATAAAACAAAATATGGTGCTATAATTATAAAAACAGTTATTGTAATCGATTCTTTACGAGACGAATCGATTCCAATAATACTTTTTACAATTATAAACAAAATTGTGTATTTCTGGAACTAAAAAAATTAAAATTACTTCCAGAAATACATATTTTATAGTATCTGTTTTTACTCTTATAGTTACTATAAAAAAGCATGTATTACTTGAATCGATTCTTTATGAGCTGAATCGATTTCATTATTAAAGCAACTTAAAATTACTTTCATTTATAAACAATTTTTATTTTCTATATGTACTCATAGATCTGTTATAAAACAAAGTTTATCGCTATAATTGTAGAAACAGTTACTGGAATCGATTCTTTGCGAGACGAATCGATTCTAATAATACTTTCTACAATTGTAAACGAAATCGTGTATTTCTGGAACCAAAACAATTAAAATTACTTCCAGAAATACATATTTTTATTTCATAGAACTAATGTATTATAAAACAATGTGTATTACCGGAATCGATTCTTCTCATAAAGAATCGATTGCTCAAGTAATCAGTTCTAACAAAATACATTCTGTAGCCTCTGTTTTTGAAGTATTTTCGAGAAAAGTCCTTGTTTAGTTGCTACAAATGATTCCTATCCATAAAAATCTATTATTAAAAATTCAATGTTGGACTTTATAACCAGGAGCACTCATAAAACTTATTTTAGATTATTGTTTCACTTACTTAACTTATTATAAATCCCTTTATATGCCAGTACTACTTCACTAAATCGATGGCTTAGAGCAAATTTTCAACGTTATATAGTTGCATCTTTTTTTATATAAAAAATGGATAATAAAATTCATTATTATTTCATTGCAGACCATTCTGTGATCAAAAATGATTATTTTTTTAATAATTGTAATTGTGAACAAAAGAATTATTTTTAATGACGGCTCCGGGCTACCTAACACAAGTGTTTACACTACTTTAATAATAAATAATCATATTTAATCTTGAACGAACTAATCAATAATTTATACATTATAACTGGCTAAAATAACTTCTTTAAATTTGCATTAGAACGGTTATAAAATATGAATATTGTTGTCATCTGTAGCTATAACATAAACAGAAGCTGCAGTTGAAGAAAACTAAAAATTTTTCTCCCCCTTCCCCTACAAGAACGGGGTATCGAGTTAGCAACAATTTACGATTTTCTGCTCTATCATAGACTGTGTAATAATAAGTGTCGAAGGTACAAATGTCGCATTCAATCAGAGATGTACACCAGCATGATGAATAACTCCTGTCTCTCATATCAGTCATAGTTATAAGCTGGATGTAAGAGAAATATGATGTAGTAAATCCAAGTTGCGGTGTCGTTATGGTAGACCATTGGTCAGCCTTAACAAGTACCTCTATTGAAAAAAATAAAAACGATTGCTGCAATAGAGAAAGAGAGACAGTGAGGAAGTAAACTTGGAAAATTTTAATAAAATTAACTCATAAAATTGATAAGAATATCTCTATAAATGATTTTGAATTATTTAAAATATTCTCTTTGGTTTTTATACTATTAAATTTTACTTATGAAAATTTTTATTAAATGATTTGGCCTAAAACTTTTAAGTTATATCGAAGTTCTAAGTTACTAAACTTGAAAAATATACTTATTTACAATAAACTTTCACGCAATTCTTGATTGTAAACATAAATTCGCATAGATTTTTTTCGCGTAAACAACTGTAGATAGAGTTAAAAATGCCGTACACCTTCCTAAAAATCATTAAATTTTCTTAGATTTCATAAAGCATAGCACCTTAATCGTTCGATTAAAATCTTTTAAACTAGATTAATTATGATAAAATGAGTTAAAATTATTATTATATTTTGATCTCTGTGTGTGCAAGAGTGTGAAAAACAAAAAATATATATATTTTCCGCCTTGCGACTAATACAAGATTGCTCAATAATTGCTTTATGTCTCGTACGATGTTGAAAGTATTTAATTTTCTTCCGTGGTAACAATTTCATAGAAAGGCCATATACTAGATAAATCATTATAAGACAATAAAATAATATATAAAGTAAAAATAATGTACGTAGGCGTACAAGTCTAAAAAAGAACAAATGAGAGGGAAAGGAAGAGATGGAAGAAGCTCACCATGACAACGATATACCCCAGAGGATCTTTCCGGAGTAGAACAGCAATTAAAACCTACTTAAACGATGGAAAGTGGGGATCTGATGAAACCTAAACTCCGTAGGGATAGAGATTCGTGCAATAGGAAAGATACAGCTTTGAATTACCTGATTATGCACTACGTAACACGATCCACCGAAGGGAATATAAGTAACAATCCATAGGAATAGAAGAGGAATCTTCATTATGCAATAATTATTACCGCACCCACCGTAGACCTTTGGAGGGGATTAATCAACAGGTTGCTATAGCAACCCTTCATTACTCAGACTTTTGAGATCGCAGGAAAATCTCTCTCTAGAGGATTTTGTAGATGGAGAGGAGAATGTCGGAAATTGCGAATTTTCAACCATAATATAATACACGAAGATTTTAAGTATAGGCTTTTGCAAAATTGTAATAGTTAGCGGAAATAATTAATTTCTTGGAGATTTGACTCTTTCAGAATATATTTTCATGTTTGTCATTAAATTTTAGGAGTTTCTTTTTTTTTTTTTTGCTCCTTGGAACAGGATTATTTTGTAAACGGATTATTTTCTCTAACGGGTTGTTTCGTTTTATATAAAGAGGTTCTTCTTCTTCTTCTTTTATCTGAAACGGGGTTAACTTTAATTGACTAATATAGAATTTTCTCATTATCGCGATGCTTTTTTTCTTTGTTCGAAGATTGGTAGTCTCCGCTAAGATAACAGGGTATTGGTATTCTTCGTAAACTTTCGGGGATTAGACCTATTCTTGAAGTTATGGTTTGCAGAGGATTTTGCTTTCTATATAAACTAACCTATCTTTCAAAACAGCCACAAATCATAAGAATAATCACTTACTTTTTTAACAAAATGAAAAAAATATAAAACTCAATATTTATCACATGCAATGCTAAAGAGCAAAAGTTAAAATTTATTATAAGATAGAATATTCCATGCAGTTCTCTCTAGAGCAGTAAAAACAATGAATATATTACACTAGTAAAGCACTTATACTAACTTAGTGGTTTATAGCAAAGATAAACTTAGTACATGTTTTATTTTTTTACCTGATATACTCAGGAACTTCGCTTCCCATCCCTTGAGGATTTTATCCTGCACTTACCTTATCTCCTATTCCTGCTCCCTGTATTTCTATGCCAACTATAGACTTCAGTTGTTCACTCAGTTCTTCTGCAAAAAATAAACGATAACCGATATTCAGTTATGATCATATTAATTTTAATTTTTATCAATAAAATTAAATGTACATTTATCCAAAATTGATTGAAAGAATTCTTTGTTTCGCTACAAAAATTGTTTCATTATTTTAGCTATCAACACTTTAAATTCTCTTTTTCGGGTTATGTTATGCTAAATTTTTTAAGATCATTCGCATTTAGTATTCTGCAAAAAAAAAACAAAAATATGTCTTATAAAATTTTTGAGATTATTTATAAGATTTTTAGCTTCTTTAAAAATTGCCCACAAGCATCTTTGTTTTTCTGTAAAATTCTTAAGGTGATCGATTGTGGTTTCCTTCTCCAAAATTGTCTCTAAATATATAAGAACATCTTGTTTTTTCTGTAAACTATCTTCTACCAGATTATTATTGTTTTTTTTATTATTTATAAATTATTTCAAATGGTTAAGTTGCACATCTTCTTCTCTAAGTCTGTTCTAATTGCCAAAGTTATCATTGTGGTTCTAATGTTAATTACGGCGAATAATAAACTTTCTATGGTAATATTTATTTCTTTAATTGTGTATTTACCATGAAAAATATCAATACTTTCATGTTAAAAATAGTGAAACAGAAAAAATAGTAAAGTCACGAAGAAATTCCCCGATAATGCGAACAGTGAGAAGAGAAATGCATTCATCATTCGGATAAAAATGAAAATGGGAAGAAAAGAAAAAAAAAAATAGATAATTATGAAAAGAAAAAGTTTTCCAACTATAATGAAGAATTGTTATCCGAAATTATAGAGACTACTATATGAAAATATCAATGTAAAAGTAGAAGATTTCGGGACTTAGTAATCCCTTAATGCGTTCTTCAGAAACTTCATCCCTTTTCATCAGACCAGAAGCAGCTAATTAAAATCCGACCAACTAATTGGAGAAAACAAGAAGAAAATCTCTCTACCCGCCCATTTCCAATCTAAACGAACTGAAGAAAATTATAGGGTATTAAAATTCTGCACCAGGTACCTAACGAGTTTGTGACGTCTTTGTCGGTCAGATGACAACTTGAACAAATGTAAAAGAGGAAGAATGCCACGATGAGGGGTTGTTCTGGAGACAGATCGAAGAAAATGTTAAGAAAAGTTACTAAACAATGGCAGAAATTGCTAATAATTAGTTTATCTGCTTCGCTAATTTGCCGCTCGTAAATCAACAGTGACGCTTCGGATGGCAATGATAAGGAATTTTCTGATTAAATCAGTTTTAAACAAGAAATTTTCGGTCTTGATATGGAATTTTTACTCCTTAGCGAACCGACCTGAGATTAGATTGCATTGCTAAATTATTTTTTTATAACCTTCTCTGATTACATGAGCCATATTCCTCTTTTAGATGTTTATAGTTAAGTTCAGCTATACTTCTAGATGCTGTACTGCATCTTTGTAGCCGTTTTGCTTGTAGTTAGTCTTCTAGATTTAAACCTATAGGGTTGGCTGATTTTTCTTACTAATAATTTGATAATTATCACAAAAAATGCGATTTAGTTAGTTTATATTCTACGAAACCAACTACAATGTGATGTATTTTTTTTCATCTAACCTGCGCCGGGTTAACTGATTTTTACTAGGGGGCAAAATTTTTACATATCAAATAATTGTTTATTTTTGTCATGACAGGTGTGCTCCCAGCCTAATACAATGACTGAAGTTTTCAAGGAAGTAATTTTTTATTTCAAATTTGCAAGGCTTTCAATTTTACAAAAAACTTTGTAATTAACAGTCAAAACTTAAAATAATTTGCTTATTGAATTTTCAGGCTGATTACACTGTTATTTCATTTGAAGGTACAGCATTTACATTGTTGTGCCATATTTTCAAGCACATCTCTGCATATTTTTCTGCATCAAAATTTTGCAGTGTTGGCTCATTAATGCTTATGAACATTATTGCATCTAAAGTATCAGTCTCGATTGTATATTGTAAATCTTACATTTGTAAATTTGTTATAAAAAGAATTTCTTTCACACTCATTAGATGATATCATAATTGTATTCAATTGGATTCAAATACAATGGTGCCTTGATCAATGACAGTAAGCCGTTCCAGAATTATCATCATTAATCAAAACCATCATTTTATCCAAGGTGCGATTCCCCATAAGATTTAATTGAAAATTGGTTAATTTGTTCCAATTCCCCCCATAGGATTTAATTGAAAATTTATTAATTCATTCCAGCTCCTTCCAACAACCATCATAGTAAATATTAAAAATGTAGATAAAACTCATTTAAAATGTCCTTTAATTGAAAACTGATTAATTTGTTCCGGCTCCTTCCCACAATCATAATAAATATTAAAAATACAGATAAAACTCATTTAAAATGTCCTAAAAATATGGAAAACATCATTTATTTATTATATTTGCCACAAAAAAAATTAACATTAATAAAATGAATTGGTCATGAAAATAGTTTTTAATTATCAATCTTCACCAGAAGGATAATTGGGCTCACTTTGGAGTTTTTTAACAAATAAACCCGTAAACACTGATTAGCAGCTTATAGATTCAATGATTATTATAAGATGAGATTTGATTTTGCTTTTTGGTGGCAAATGAACAGTGACACGCACTTGCCAATTTATTGTCTATATTAACCAACACAAAAAAAAATAAATGCTTAAATATTCATTTTAATCATAAAATGCATTTATAACCACAAATTTTAAAATAAAACACAGTACACTACAAGAAAAAAACAATATATGAAAAACGTAAATATCTGGCTATGATTGGTCAAACATACCTGAGCTTCGCCATGTGCCTGTTCTCTGTTCGACAATATCTTCCCACGTGTGGATGAGTGAGATCGGAAAATAACAGGATTTATATCAGAGGTTCACATAATCAGGAATCGTTAACCAAAAGATTTTTTTCTTACAGCCACCCATCGTTAACCAAGTACATTGTTATCTGAGGCTGTCATTAACTAAAGCACCATTTTATATTCATATTCAAATTTATTGTATTCAAGTCTAGAAGGGTGAACTTTTTTTCGGGGGGAAATGACTAATATCATTTATAGAGCAGAGTAAAAATTTAAGAAGCAGGGAAATTCTCTCCCGTTCCTCCCATAATTTAAACACTGGACATCATACACTCTTGTTTCATCCTTTTTTCAATTGTAAACCACTCTGAAATATCTTAATTTACTTTCACATTTGTATACATCATTCTCGGTACTGCAGCAGATGTTTATTCACATCATATTCCCTCACACTTTTTATAGATTACTCCTATTCACTTAATCATATGCTTTCCCAAGATCAACAAAAGCACAGAATATCTTCTTCTTCAAACAGAAATACCTTTAGTATTGCTTTATTTTACTTTTGGTGGAAAAAAGAATGTTAAAATATTATAGAGGGCATTATTATTATTAAAAATATTATGTAAATTAGAACAGAAGATAAAAATTGTAGAATCAGAAATTGTTTTATAATTAAAAAAATGTAGTTATATTTGGATTATCTTTAAATGGAATTGATGTGCATAATGTTGAAAGATATAATCAAATAGCAATGTAAGGACTCTTGAACAGTTAAAGAAAATATCTAATATTATGTAAATTAGTGTTGAAAAGAATTTTGAGAATTGTACAAATTAAAATAAATTGTAAAATATTTAATTAGAAAATTTTTAAAATAATTTTTAAATATTGTAATTTTTAGACAGTATACATGATAAGGAGTGAAGGCAATTTAGACTTTCAACTTGAAATGCATATACTCCTTGAAAAATAAAAGATTTTAAACTGTTGTTGTTGATTGATGGCTGGGTTAGTCAAGATAAAAACCAGAAGAAATGTAGCAATAATAAAATTGGCCAAAAACAAAAATCTATAGATAATTATAGAAAATAAAAATTGTCCTAATCCAAGACAGTAGATAGAACAATAGAAAATAGGAGTATATAAAACAGATAAAATGAGTAGAGACAGATCTTTCATATTTCAAAAAATGTTTAGATGAAAGACTGTATAGTAATACTTCTCCATAATCATATGTATTAAGAAAATCTGGTCCACACAGACTTTTCCATTCCTGAATTTATATTGCAAATCCCATACTCTCATCAATCACCTTTTTCATTCTCTCAGAAATAATTCTATCAAATGCCTTCCTAGTCACACTCAGCAAAATCATTTCCCTATAATTCTTACATTAATCTCTCCCTTCTCTATGTAGATGGGGAAATTACAGATTTAGTCTAATCACTCAGAATTACACCTTTCATCCAATTTAGTTTACAAGATGCCACATTCGCTCCACAGCAGACTTCCCACTAAACTTCAACGTTTCAGCTATGATCACCTCCATGCCAGGACTTTTACCACACTTCAATCTACCAATTGCATTCATAACCTCTTCATTTGCTCTTCATCATCACATTCATTCAATGCATTTATCATATTCTCCTTACTTTTTACATTCATCTCTTTCTCCAACGGGTTTATAAATCTCATGAAAATACTCTCTCCCCATCTATCTGCAGGAAGTCTGCAAGAACATTTTCTTTCAAAATTGCTTTTTGAGAACTATTTTTTATATTTTCAGTATAACCGAAAATATGATGGTGATTGATGTCTGTCTTTTAGATATAAATTGTAATATCAGATTGCAGTAATAAATAATATGGGGCATTTTATGTTGTTTTCAAATTCTGGAAAGTTTTGGAATGAGTTACCCATTTCTGAAAAAGCCAAAAATAGCTGTGTTTTTCTTAACATGAAAGAGATCTATTGTAAATATGCCAATATTCAGTTTTATTCAGAGATTATAGATATTTTATTAAGTGGAAAAATATAATAATTATAAAGCAGAGATCCAGGGGAAAATTATCAAATTTGTTGGACAGAGTGGTAAGCATGTAACGGAAACAGAACGGAAATTTGATATAAATAAAGTGCATATAATAATATAGATTTATTTTTAATTTTCATCACAAATTTTAATAAATATTCTGGATATATTACATTTATAATCCAAAAAGATTTCAGTTTTATGGATACCTACCCAATATCTCTAAAATTGTCTTAAAAATGTTTGATATAATTTCTGTATTCTCTATTTCTTAATGAAAGAACTGGAAAAAGAAAACTGCAAAAATTATATAGGAAATACCATAAATTTATTAATATATTAATAATAAATTATATATACTAAAAGATATGCTTACATTACTAAATCAGAAATAATTATCATAATTTTTGTTGCAATTTAATGGTCTTTAACACATTTTTACACATTTTCGATTCAAAAACAACACTTCAACAATAACGCTTCAAGTAAATTCCGTTAAATCCTTTAACTTTCTGCATCACTTCATCTATGATTATCAGTTTATAAATGCTACTTCAAACATCATCTAGTTAAGCAGTTAATCAATTTTTTAAATGGCCATAAAATGCGATCAGGTTTCCTTAATAGTGTCTCGTATTTTAATCCATATTTTACTCATGAATGTGATCATCCTGGCTGGCATTGGTAGAGATCGAAGGAACTACCATAAATCTTCACGAAAGTCAAAATGTCATAAAAGACTGACACCACGGGAAAAAGAAGTGGCAATAAAGCAATAAAAAAAAAGTACACTTATAAAATTGACATGTACCACGCAACACGTGTGTGTCCTCTAAACTACCGATCGAAAATCTTGTCAACGTCTGACTTGTCGAACTTCCTCACTTGCCGCTACCAATGCATCTCCAAGTTTCGACAAATGTGCAATTCTGTCCAGATGAGGAAACCGGGATTTGTCTTCATCCTCAACAAAGAGAAAAAAATATATAAAAAAAAAGAATCCCGGAGGAACTGTTTCTGTTTCTCTTCGCGAACAGGAAGTTCTTCGATCGTCTTCCAACAATAGATTGTTTCTGCCTTTGCCAATGAATAAATATTCTCAGGGTGACGTTTTATCTATCTTCATCCTGTAGCGTTAACGTGTCTACTGTACCACAAGAGGTTATACTAAACACTTTCTTAATTTCGCTTCCATCAATCTATACAGATTTATTCTAGATTATGATAAATCTTGCACAGTTAAAAAAAAAACATGATGAAGTATTATTTTCGACATTTTTCTAGATCCTTACATTCGTTTATAAAATTAAAAATATATTTTCTTTTTTTTTTCCGTTTTGTATCGATAAATTTTGCACCAGATTAATAATGGAGAAATGTCACGAACTGCATTTCTCCTTTAAAACATATTCTCTTAGTCATTAGCATAATTGTTTTTTCGATAACAATGTCACAATTCAAAAGTATAACGCGGTACCTAATCTTTGCTTAATACCCCAATAATAGCTCGTAGACTGCTTAAGTTTCTTTGGATTTTTGAAAGAGTGAGGATTACGAGGTTCTTTTTTCCCCTCGAACATAATTAAGATTTAAAGGAAGTTAATTGGCAACTGTTTGCAGAATATCGCGAAGATCGCTGTTGCTTCTTCGCGATATTCAATTCCTAGTTACAAAATTCGCGTGTTGAAGTTTTATGTCTAAATATACAATGATGACTGAACTAAAACTATCTACTAAAACTCTCGATATATATAATACATAACGAAGTTTTAGATCTATACAAATCTGTATATTTGAGAGTTATACATTTCATGCGGACACTTGAAAAATTTATCAATCGTGATGACATAAGTATCTATTATGTTATCAAAGACTTACATTTATTTTGCTGATAGGTAAATGCCCTAAACTTAACAAAATTTACATATTGGAATGCTTGTATGCCCTAAAACCATATAAATTTACATATTGGAATGTTTGTATGATTCCCTAAAACCATACAAATTTACATATGGGAATGTTTGTATGACGCCCCAAAACCATATAAATTTACATATTAGAAGGTTTGTATGATGCCCTAAACCGTATAAATTTATATGTGTGAATGTTTGTATGATGCCCTAAATCTACATTATACAAATTTATGTATTATTGAAATGTATACTGTATATGGACGCCCCTATATCTAAATTTGCACATTAGAGTTCTTATACGATGTTCTGAACCTTTCTAAATTTGCATATGTGAAGTTCTAAATCATAGAGCTTTATTCGTCTCGGTTTACATAAAATTTTAGATTGCAAGTGAAAATAATTAAGGATATTAACCGGTAAACATATTGAAAGCCATCCATTTTGTAGGAATAAAATACCAGAACACAAAGTTTATGAAACAAACTACTCTCGGAGAAAAGTTATAGGCTATCATATAGACTATCAGAATGTAAATATCAGCAGCGCGTACAATAATAGTGACTACCACTAGAGAGATAAACTTCATCTAGAAGAAAACTTTAAAACTATCATCTTTCAGATTGCAAATTTGTCAAATTGAAAGAAAGCCGATTCCACTATTTCTCTCGATCACAAAAAATAAATAAAAAAAAAAAAAATAGTGGAGAAGAAGAAAAGAGTGGATACCGGAAAATTAACTCATACTTTTCATCTGATGTTTCTATAGACGTTTGATGCACGGGGAATTGCTCCATTGAGGCAGTAAACAAGGAGGCACTTGCGAATCCTGTAATGTTTACCCAACTCTTGTATCCAGCCGAGATACTGACAAACATCAGTGGATGAATGGCAAATTTTCTTGTTTCCTCACCAAAGACACAGGTTAGGTGTTTGGAGATGCTGCAGTAATGGAAGTATCAGCTCCTTTGGGATACGTTTCTATATTTTCGATGGAAAAGTCACGTGACAATGCCGGTCTTTATTCCTGATGAAAAGAAGAATCCCCACGGCGAACCGTGGATAAATGTGGGTACATTGTCTACACAGGAGGTTCTTTTTCATGTGGGGATGCTTGCCTATCTGTTTCCTTCCCTTCTATATTCGTTTGGTTAGAGAATGGCTATACAGTAGACCTAAATAGAAACATCTAGGCAAGTTTCATCATGTTAGCTTCAAACAGGTAATTTTTCTATGGGTAATCTGCCCATGTTCTATATAAAAAAGTAATAACCTTAAAATTTCTACTTATTTATTGGTTTCTTTTAAATTACCACGATTATGAATTCTATACCAGAGTTACAATTACAGTTACATGTGATTTACATACATTTACACGATATACCATTGTGTAAATGGTATCTGAACTACAAAAATATCCAAAATATTTTTGTAGTTCAGATACCTTTGTATGATTAATTCTTGTGATTATTTTTTTAATATTAAATCTCAGAGCAACATGCTTTGTGAGATACTGCTGCAATGATGACTATTTCTCATCATTGTAGCAATATTTACTACTTTGTTTTCAGCAATAAATGCTTGATTATCTATACTACTATTACTATTAAAACGTTTTAAATATCAGCTGCATATGTTCGATGCCATTATACGAATAATACTTGAACTTTTCTAATTTCCTGTTCCTCCTCTTACTATAGCTATTCGACGGAGCGTTAATAATCGACAGGTTGGCTCAACATCGACAGAAAGAAACAATAAATCGATTTTTAAGTTGGGGCAAGGATATAAAAATGGTTGAAAATAAGGAACCAACAACAAAACTTTCCTTACCTGCCTTGTTTGCAACCACGGATGCATTTAGTCCCTCAGAATTTGGGTTTACCTTGAAGGTCACCTGATCGCCATCCACACTGAGGAAAGAAAAAGAATTACGTCGAAATCATCATAAATATTGAAATTTCTGTGCATTATTGACCCATATGAGCTAAAGGGTCTTCGTCTAACTTAATAGCCGTTCGCATTCACACCATCAGTTTTGGCAGTCACATAAATCGTTCTGGTCATATTGCGTATCTAGTGACATTCCTGCGATTCTCACGAACTGCTGGCATTCTTATAGAACCGCTATATAAATTACGATTACGTCTAATCATTCGAACATCTCAAAACAAAAACTGGCAAGTAAAATCTTGTCGATTTTGTATCAACGCGATTTTGCGAATCATCGGCGATGCGAATAATCCGAAATCGCTATTGTCGCTTCTGTCGTCGCCCGATTAATCGCCTATCGCTTTGAGAAAATAGTCTTTTAAGAATCATCGATAGGCTATGACATCGTTATTACTTACAGATATGACTATGCGAGTTTTCACTGGGTCGAACAATTTTAGTCGGCTATCAGGAGAGCTTCTCTTACTTATCATCGATTTAATGATGACTAAAGTACCGATCCATCCTCATTCATTCATGTGAATTTTGATTATCTGGACTATCTTGCTTCAATCAGATTCAGCGAAACAAACAAACAAAAAAAAATTAAAAAATTGAGAGAGAGAGAGACAGAGAGAGAGAGAGAGAGAGAGAGGCGATTACATCCGCCTGTAATTATCCCACCATTACGCCCGGATAAGCAAACGACGGGAGATTTTTGTTTCCTGCAATTCGTTATTACGGGGAAGTGCAGCGTAAAAAGGGGGAAGAGAAGGCTATAACAAGGAAGAAGCACCACAACATTATATTCATCCGTTTAGGAAGAAGAAGCGAACGTGACGAAGCGGGCGTAACTCTACCTCCGCTTGGTCGCTCACCTGCTGGAGCGTGGCGCAACATCTTAAATACAAATAATTGGCCCAACTCACTTGACATTAGAAAAAATCCCTCGAGGCAATTTCAACATCTGTTCCAACGTCTCCACTAATTTTTCGGCTTCTGATGACGTCAGCTTCCTTTTTTAAAATAAAAAGAAACGAAAGAGAAGAAGAAAAGGACGAATGAAAGAGAGCGAAGTTAATTATAACCGAAAACGTTTTAATTAATAACTTTACTTACTTCCCCTTTTCCAGTAGCAGGTATGTATAGGTAGCATCAACCGCCTCATATTGGGTTCCCACTTCGGGTGGCACGCCCTTTTCCTTTTCTCCTTTCTTCATTTCTGTAAAAGTCCCAAATGATAGAGACACATCCGATCGCTTGTTTTTTTTTGTTATAGCGTGGAAGAATGAAGATGAGTACAACTTACCTTTACTCTCCCCTCCTTGATTCTTCGACCGATTATCTTCTCCGACTAGCCTTAAGAACATCTTGTCGTCTGCAATGGATAAAGTGAAAAAGAGAGAGTTTTCATTGTCAAATGATTGTTAAGATCCTCCATTTTGATTCGGCTGTTTCAATTTCGAGGTCGAGGAGAGAATAACCACCAGATAAACTTGATCATTCCTTTATATTAATTGCAAACAGAACGAATTCGGTCTCGAAGATCAACTGCAGCTGTTAGAATTGCACAGAATCTTCTATATTATTATCATTCCATAGAAAAATGTCTAAAGAGCCGAAATGCAAACTGAGTTCTTGCTGTTACTTAATTTAATTAAAACTAGATTTTACTTGCCATAAACTAGTATGTTGGCAGTAAAGTCACAATTCAGTAATTGTTAGTGAGCACAGTTACTCACTTACTGTTCTAAATTATTAATTTAAAATGGTTATGGTACTATACAGATTATGTTTGTGTGTATATTCTAGTTTTTTGCATGTAAATATCTTAAAAAACATTTAAAAATTTGATACTGATTAAGAATATTATGAAAATTTTCAATACTACTTTTTTAATAGGAGAAACTATACGTGTTTTGTATGTAGAAGATTCAATTCTTATTAACTAGTTAATAATATTTAAAAATGGCTAAATGAGGTAAGTGTAGAGGTATCAGTTAATAGAGTATAAGTAACATCTAACCATGGTTATATTTTACAGGTGATCAAGTATAATTAAAAATAACCGTTGTTTTTCTGATGATATGTATATATGGCACCTTGTCTGGTAGTTATGGCTGAAAGGATGAAAGTAGATGGAATTATCCTAGACTCCGTTGTTAACAACCACTGGAACACAAGGACGGATGGAGTTATCTCTATTACCCTCTCCTGGTTCATCCGTACTCATAACCTGAAGGAACTTCTCTTAGAGAGTTAGAAGGACGAAGGAAAAAAGAAAATTATTAACTTCTTCCAACTGGAGATTCAATTATTAGTAAACTCGGTGACAGGGCTAATAGTGATATCTTCTTTTCGGTTGTACCACTCTTGAGCTTCTTAGTTTCTTGTGGAGTAGGGCGAAGCTTTTTCAATCTGTTTCTCGTTTGGCTCTGCCTATATTTGTGTCGTGATTGTTATATAGGGATGTTGTTGATGAGAAGAAGATTGCAGCACTTCAGCAATGACACTTTATAAAACGCGCATCACCCGGCTGGAATATGTGGAATGGAATGTATTGAATACTGTCCTGAGACTAACGATAGCGCGTCTACAGACTATATTAAAGATAGTCAATAAACGTTCCTTCTTCTATATAAGGAAGTGACTGTGGAATGTCTGCACAACTTCTATCTTTTCCATATACTGTATATAATTGCGATCGTCGGATGGCGATATCAAGGATTCAAGTTCTTCTAGATTTTGTTTTTATTTGCTTTTCAAGAGATGGATAACTTGTCTCGACTTATAGATGTGAATAGCTTTCGTCATTTGTTTGTTTCTTTTTTTAAAATGTTTTTGAAACATTCTAAAACCAAAAATAGTAAATAAATCGCTATCTAAAAGGAGAAGAAAGATTCTATCGCGCGCGACTAAATCGTATCGAGATTATCTTAATAAGTGTGTAAATGATTTATGTATTTGTATGTTTTATTTCATATTTAATACCTAAGGTCGCAAAAAATCTCATGATGAAAAATGGGGTCATGAATGAAAAACATTTAAGAAGCACTGGTTTAAGAGATAAGACCTAATCTAATTCACAGAAAGTCAACATCTCAGGTGGCCATATCGCATAAAATGGAATATGTTTGTACAATTTATTGCTTTTTTGCTCTTTTAAGTATTATATATTCATATTAATTATTAAATTATATGTAATTATTGTCTAAGACAGTACTTCTCAAACTATGGGTCATGACCCCATTTGGGGTCACAAAGCGAAATGCTGGGGTCACTAAAATTAAATTCAAACACTTGAATTTCAGTTTATATGTAATTTCACAAACGTCAAATATTTAACATATGACAAATATATATATTTTCAGTGTATTCATCTTAATAAGTGTGTAAATGATTTATGTATTTGTATGTTTTATTTCATATTTAATACCTAAGGTCGCAAAAAATCTCATGATGAAAAATGGGGTCATGAATGAAAAACATTTAAGAAGCACTGGTTTAAGAGATAAGACCTAATCTAATTCACAGAAAGTCAACATCTCAGGTGGCCATATCGCGTCATCTATAGAATAAGTTAAAAAGTTTTGTCGTTATTTGATTTTTTGAATTTTTTTATACTGTTATTAAAATATATATTTAATAGACAAAAATTCTAATTTCACCTCATAGGAACTCAAATCAAAAGGAATTGTAAAATTTCATTGCATAGTCTTCGAGTTATTTCAGTCTAAAGTTGTGCATGACACTAATGAGGATAAACAAATTATTATATAGATTATCATTTATTTTTAAGTATATTATATATATATATACTTATAATTATGCCATGTTCAGTAATAATACAAGATTTAAAATGATTTTTAACCCATTGCATAATCTCTTCTCTATTAGCTCCTTTCATTATAGATGCTTTACAGAATTGTTCCTTTGTTCTTTATTATTTAATAATACGATCTTCTGATTCTGTTTAATAAGTTTTCTGTAAATATAGAAACAAAATTATATTTAAACATACAATATATTTTCAGATCAATGAAAATTTAATGAAATCTGAAAAATTATTTTCATAACAAAATTACCATATTTTCTAATAAATAATGCTATATTTTATATTTTCAAAAAAATATTATAAGAATATTGTACTTTATAAAAGGATTATTATAAAAATCCAATATTTTAACATTTAATAAGCAATAGAAATTTCCATTGGACATTAAATTTCATAAATTTCAATATCTATTAGAAATTTCTATTGGAATATTGAGAAATATTATTGAGAAATATGATGATGATAAGAAAATTATGAGAAATTGCATTTTATTGTTGAATGAAAAAAATAACAATAAATTATCTTCAAAAAGTTTCTAATGTAGAATATTCTTGATGAAGCATTTCCTATATTCCACTACTGTCAAATTAATAATTTTAAAGTGTGTTCCTAAAATTTAAACAGAAATTGAATTTCAGTAATTATTATATAAGAAAATTAATTTTATTTTTGTATAAATAAAATTTTTAAAAATATTTTGAATATATTCTCTTTTTATAAAAAATTACTTATTCAAATTGAACTGCACCACAAGATATTTAACTAAATTAGATTATTATTATTATTTATTTAATGCTTTATTAGTATATAAACTATTAGCATGGGGGTTTTCCATAAAATATAAGATATCTTATTACATTCATAAACACATTCAAAATAAAATAATACATTATAAATAAATTTCACATAAGTCAAATTAACACATACCTGAATAAATATCTACATAAATTTAATAATGATTTAGACAATATAGAACAATCATATAGTATATCACTAGGATTCCTATTTTTGAATAATAACAATCTTAAATTATTTCTAGATTGACATTCATTCAGAATAATAACTTTTAAATTGAATATGAGCCACATTATGTACAAAGATTATTCTGCAAATTTATATAACATTGATTTACTGATAATCAAAAACTATTTAATCTAATTTGTAAATTAGATTTTATACAAGAAGAAGACCAGATTTATATTAATTTCTACTGCAGTAATTCATCCAGATGATAAAACTCTCAACACTATAGTACTTTGAATTATTTTACTGCAGTGTGAGAATTTTTTGATAGGCTAGATTCATTTTGAACACTATTCATTTCATATACTTTTTTTAATATTGAAAATTTTTATATTATGTTAAATACTTATTTGATATAAGTCATTCTCAAACTCAAAGATTCTTTAAAAGTAAATAAAATAAAGTTTTTTATTTTTTATTGGAAGTATTTCAATGGAAAAACCCACGATGAAGTTTATCACAATCCAAGATATATTTTGATACACTAATCTACTAAAAATTATTAGAACTTTTTATATAATAATGATAATGAGATAGGCAGTTTTATTTTAAACTTTGTCTTTAATAAAGAAATTATTTTTGAATTTAATACAAGAATAATGCCAAAAGTATATTTATAAGTTTAAAATCTTTAATATGCCCTTATTTACTATAATAATGATACTTGATACAGATCTGAGGAAATATATATATCCCCTTATTTTTTCATGTAATGGCCATGATGATTTAGGAATTTGTCATACCGTGGAATAAGTTTTTTTTGATATCTTTTCAGTAGAATTGTGTGTCCTGATCATTCAATCATCAATTCATATCTCCTTCATCACTGAAAAAGCATTAAAGCATTATCTTTCAAGGTGCTATTTCAGTGCTAGGAATAAATGATAATCATTTGGGGAGAACCAGCAATTTTTTCATTCTGTAGGGAGATAATTATCACCAGCATCATACTTTCAAATGATCATCACTTTCAGAATTGTTTCATTATGTGTTGATAGACATTAATGTGCAGCAGCATAGTGCACTTGCTGCTACACATCAATGCATATCTACAAATCAATACACATCAATTGCTAAGAACATGCTGAAAAATCCAAGACATTTCTTTTGGTCCTAGTCATAAATACTATGACTAGGACCAAAAAATTTCACCAAAACAATTAATATTGTTTGTAACTCTGGGAAATTCATGAGCAAGTTTCACAGCTGTTCCAAAAAAAACTATTTTTATGATTTTTCTAGTAGAAAGTTCTTTTGAATTTCTTGCTTCTTGTCAGATGTTTGAATTTCTTGCCAGCTGTTTGAATTTCTTGCCAGCTGTTTCTATTCCATGCTGATGCTTTTTGTTTCTAGTAGGTAATGGTAGACTCATATTTCATCAACTGTAACAATTATGTCAAGAATTATTATACCAATGCAAAGTATTGCTCAAGAAACTATAATTTACTTTGCATTATTTGCTGCTATAGATATCAGTTAATAATTGAGGGACTCACCAAACACACATTTTTATGATACCTGAGATCTTCAATTATCCTCTTTGTTGTTTCTCTTGATAAATTGAACTACTGCACGATATCTGTAACAGTTATTCATCTGTTTTCCAAATTTTTCCTTGTTGAGTTGCCCTTTGCTTTGGCACTACTAGTCCTATGCTTCATGTGTCATCATCTATCAATTATCTTTCACCAGTAAATATCACATATCATTTACTCTATCGGTTGATGATTAATTTTAGCTGCAAGAATATGATTTGTATGGAAAAAAAACAAATTATGACTTGTGACTCTCTTTGGGTTAGTTTTCTATTTTCATCTTGAAATGATTGCTTCTGCTTTCAGTTTCTCACATGAGATGGCACTATAAACACTGTTTACCTTATTTATATTTCAAAGCATATCAAGCATTCCTAGAATAATTTTTAACATCCTTCAGTTTCATATGTTGCAGTAATGTTGGTTCTTATAAATTTACTTTTGGTATTATCTTCATACATTATTATTAATTTTTTTCTTGTATCCAATTAAATAATTAATTAAATAATATCACATTTAAAATTATATATTTTAAAATATGATATTTCTGGTAAATCTGAATTTTTATGAATTTTGACTGTACCTGATTAACTTTAATTATTACAGGTCCAGTGGCTACAACAGTCATGTCCCATGCAACAGTAATGCGACTCAATCTTGATTTCAGACAGCAAGAAGAAATGTCAGGTTGTGGTCGTACTCTTGCTCTTCAGTGTGCCACCAAGGATCCTCCAAATTGTGCTCTTAATGCTTTAACGTTATGTGAAAGTGAACCATTTGCCTTTGAGGCAGCATACCAAATAGTGGTAGATGCAGCAACGACAAATGTAATGACATCTTCCCAATTGTTTACTGTGGCTAGGTATATGGAACATCGAGGATATCCACATCGTGCTTATAAACTTGCAGTGTTAGCAATGAAAGGTGTTCATTTGGCATATAATCAAGATAACCATCCTGCAATTAATGATATTCATTGGGCATGTGCACTTGCCCATTCATTAGGAAAATCCGAACTAACAAATCTTGTGCCACTGCTTGTAAAAAATGTGCAATGTGCCACCGTGTTGTCGGACATCTTACGTCGTTGCTCAATGGCTGCTCCAGGAATTGCTACTTTAGATGCAAAACGACGTTGTATTAAACCTCTTTCCCTTGATAAGCCTCCTTTAAGGCAATTACTGGAAGCTGCCATTACTGCATATGTGAATACTACCCACTCCCGTCTAACTCATATTAGTCCACGTCATTATGGAGATTTTATAGAGTTCCTGAGCAAAGCAAGAGAGACTTTTCTCCTAGCACCAGATGGCCACTTACAATTTGCTCAGCTTATAGACAATATGAAGTCTGCCTATAAAGGAAAAAAGAAATTAATGTTTCTAGTCAAGGAGAGGTTTGGTTAAGCAAGAAAGATACCTGTGATGAATTCAAAGATTTCAGTAAAGATTGATGGCCTTTCCTTGATGCATTTTTTGTGACATGACAAGGTAACCAAAGATAGTGCTTTCAAATAAGACAAATATCATGAAGAATGTTTGTAGATCTGTGCTCTCTGCTCTTTTTTGTAAATTGTTTGTTTAGTATATGTAAAAATGTATATGTGATTGTGATACTGTTTGCAGAATTGGACAAATATTTTGTTTTTGTCTATTCTTTCCTTATCCCTTTGTCAAAATTGCCAAAACCTCATTTATATGCATAGGTTTTTATAATGTTGAGACAGATACTGTCCTCCATAGAGGAAGTTAATAGTGCATGGAAGCAACACCCTTTGCCTATACTCAGAATGGTACTGAGGTAGAATCTAATATTGTGATATAACTATTTTTCACAAAAATAAGAAATTTACTTCCAAATGAAAGAGGCAATCACAATAAATAACAATACTATCTGTGTGGATATCATTCATACTTTAAAAGTTTATCCTCATTCATCTAATCCTATAACATATTTCAAGAATACTGATTTTGGAAAAGACAATTGAGTCTCAAATTTCATTTACAACTAAGAATCAAATGGTGCATGAATTTTTTTACCTTTAAAGTATGCATCATGAAGAGCATCGGCCAGCGATAGCTCCCAGAAAGAATATTATATCAAGGATATTGAAATATAAGAAGTTTTCTATCAAATGGATAGTCAGTAAAGTGTGCTTAGGCCATTTTTAATATCGAACTGCCACAACTGTATGATTCCTTGGCAGAACAAACTGTCCACAGAGCAAGCCCATTCCATATATATTATATATATATATATATATATATGTATGTATGTATAAATATATGTATACACAGTATATCTAGAGCTATCTATGTATACATATAAATATAAATATATATATAAATATATATATATACACATGCATATTTCCACAGATATCTCATTTTATCACTGTGGAAGATAATTTGTAGGACTCAGGACATGAAACTGTTAGAGTGAAAATTCTGGCAGTGCACATTTTTTTCTTTTTTGTGTAAATTGCTTATATGTATAGGACAGCCCTTTGGAGCTATTAAACAATACTACTAGTTTCTCTAGGCACTGAAATTTATAGAACAAATGAGTCTGGTAGAATCTTCTGAAGTTTGTATTGTATTGTATTGTATGGCTGAACATGGTCATGTTAATGATGATAAGCAAAGGAACTACTCCAGGTGAGTCAGCAGGTTCTGGACAATTGTTTTAAAATTGAGTATCTATATAAAGAAATGGTGCAATTGACAGTAGATGATTTTGTTGTGAGAAAGTAATGAATTGTCCTCTGTTAAAATAACATTTATCGTTAGCTGGTTAATAGATAGATCATTTTGCAACCCCCAAAGAAAGATAACAGTTGTATGAATAAGCAGCTTAAACTTTTATTTTAACAAAACTTATAAATAATGTTAAAAGTCCCAAAATAAACAAAAAATATGATATAATTATTTGCACAATGCCTTAAAGAATGTGCTACAAATTCTAATTATTATTTCTTTAAAAAATTATAATTTTTCTTTTTAAATGAAGCTAATTTAAATTAATAATAAAAAAGATATGTTAGATGTTTCATTTATCAAAGTGAAATATATTTAATATTGTTTTTAATGTGAATGCATGTATATAATTATATATTATAAATTAGAATATATTAAATTTGTTTGATAGATTTAAATATGATATAAATTAAAGATTAGATAAATTTAATTAAACTAATTTTTTCTGGGATGGCAGCATTATCATTAAAAAATTGAAATTATTATTATTCCCATATCATTATTTTGTATTATAAAAATAATCTTCAATGTTAAAATATACAGAAATCTATCTTTAAAATATTTAAACATATCTTTAGATTATATAAAAACCAAGTTGTAAATAATAATCATAAATAAATATTTATTTTTAACACTTAAACTACTAGTTCAGAGTCAATACAGCACTACCAGCAAGAACTGGTAGTGCTGTATTTACTCTGAACTAGTAGCTTAAGTGGTATATTATAAGCAAGTGGTTTTTTCTTCTATAAGTATATTTATTTTTAAATTTGAAAAAATAATAATGTAGTAAATTTCTGATTATTTAGAATTCGGGATTTATATTTTATCATGATTAGAAATTTTCATCTTTAAGTTCTTTTGATGGTAATTACTTACACATTAATCTACAATTACTTTTTTAATTATAATAACAATAATTTTAAATTTAATATAATTTATGTTCCTTGTTTTCTTAATTACTTGATAATCAGAAATGTACTCTGTTAAATTATAAGCATTTATATTTGGTTTTATAAAAATATTATAG
>AYEL01065028.1:0-180505 GCA_000484575.1 Olivierus martensii | reverse complement strand
ACTTTCTTAAGCTATTTTAAGTATATTTGAAACAAAAATTTTTATATTGAGTATAAATACATATAACTTCTTTTTATTCTATTTGTTTATAAAATAAATCAGAATTCATGTTAAAATATGATTTTAAAATACTTAGAAATAAATCAAATGAATGAGTTTTAGGCAGAAAAAACTTTATTTTTGTAAAAATAATGTCAATTTTTTTTATTATTTCTTCCCTCCTTAATGAATAATCAATTTAAAATTTTGCTGTTCAACTTTAAAATGATTTTCATAAATTTATATTTATTTTTGAAGTAAAATAAAAATCAAAAAATAGATTTTTTTTTAAATTAATGGAATATATGTTAACATATGGATCATAATTTAAGAATGCAAACAACATATTTTATTGAAAATTAAATTTTAAATACATAGTAGAATAAAGATCAAAATTGCTTTAGCTTTTTTTACATACAAATTCTTTGGGAGTAAAATTTTTAATTGCTTAAAAATTTTAGTGCTTGAATTTTTTAAATCAAATAAATTATAAAAACTTATTGAAAATTTAATTACACTAGTAATTTTTTATTACAAATACAAGATTAAGCTATCACTTAATTTTATTAAAAAAATTATAAATCAAAGTTTGAAATCTCTATATTGCCAGATAAAAATCTATATCAATAAATTAATTTTTCATTAAAATATTCATAAACTAAGAAATAATATTGTTGACTTTTATTAGATTCATCTTTGATTCCTTATTTATCTTTAAATTTATTTATTTTCTGATGAAATTGTTATAAGCAAATCATATCTAGGAGTTTTAATAAAAATTAAAATTTGACTTTGAGTAAATTTATAATGAATAAATTTAAAAGTTCATTATGATAAAGTATAATATTAAAAAGAAATGCAATATAAATATTATTACATAATGCTTATTTATTGAATACATAATTTTTATTTTAGCAAGTAATTATTTACCTAATGAAATTATTTTTGAAAAAGCATTAAGGATTTTAGAAAACTAATATATTGCAATAAAAATTTTAAATAAATTTAGTTTCTCATTATGATCATTGTACCAATATTCATTTATTTTAATTAATATTAAATATTTTTAAGATTTTGCACAAAATTTGTAATATTCATTGTTCTTACATTCTGTTAACATAATCAGTTTTTTCAAATTATGTTCAAAGATTTGAGACTATTTTTTCATTTTTTATCTGTTGGGTTGGTAGCACTGTCAGGCCAGTTTTGCATTCATGACATAGTATGAGATTATTTGGCAAAGTTTCAGTTTACTGCATTTATTAGTAGGTGAATAACAACCTTGAGAAATTCATGTCAAAAAATTTCAACCATTAAAAATTGAAAGTACAATTATTATTTCTGAATTTTTGGTTTGGAAACAAATTATAGTCGTGGATCGTATTTACTATATCTGGCAGTATGCTATTTTGGGATTTTCTAAAATTAAAAAAATTACTTGAAAGGCAGACATTTTGCAGATGTGGAAGATACCAAAAATGTAAATTAAATTTTGAAGGGCCTCACAGTTTACATCTTTGGGAGCTGTTTCAATTAAATGTAAAATTCATGTAAATTCTACACAGAAAACCTATTGTGACTAGATTTACTTCTAGAAATTTGATTATAATACAAAAATTCACTTGGTCAGTTGAAATTTACATATTAGTATTTATACTTTTTCTATATTTTATATATATATTATTTAGCATAATTATTTTTATATTCTGTAGATTGATCATTAATTTGCTTAAAATTTATATTGGATATGATCAAATACTATCTTACCTTACACAATTTTTTATCTTTATTAAGATTGATCAGTCAGTAATTTATTTTTATATATATATATATATATAAACTATCTAACAGAGGTGATTATGTATAAATTTCACAAGCTGCTTTTGTTTTTTAAAAATTTTCGTATAATAATTGAAATTAAAAATGAAATCGCGCTGTCATAAAAATACGATTTAGCGATTTTTTTAGCGATCATCGCTTCACTGAATGAAAGGGAGATCATATAAAGTTTGAATCTTCAACTATCGACGTAAAAGTTACAAGGATTGTTCATTTAAGTATAAATTATACAAATTTATGCTTTACACGCCATAATCAAGATCGTTTAGTATTTAAACGTAAAATGTAAACTATACGGTTTATCGCAAATGGTAGGAACGGGATATAAAGTACAGCATAAAAAATAACTGTTGCTAAATTATGGAGGTGAAAAAAAAGAAAAAAACTTTAAAATTACCGTTTGAAAGTTTCCTAATTTCTTTTAAAAAAAAGCTCAATAAACTATTTAAAATATACGTAACTCATAATTAGTTTCGCGAACCGCAGACAAAATCAAAAAAAGAAGACTCAGTTAAAAGGGAAAATGCAGACGTCGGGGCTGGTCACGTGACCAATCATTCTCGGTCGAAAATGGAGGGAAGGTATAAATATTTAAAGGCAACGTGGAGGGAGATCCGGCAAGGCTTACTTTGCTTGTTCTACTTTATCTTCTTCATTGCCAACAAATCCCCGATAATTAAAATTCTAAAGACCCTGTGGCACTGAAGGGAGAAGGGACGTTCCTACTAATTACGGAGACTCGCGTTGTGACACTTTACCTGTGACGTCATATTTGTGTTCTATGCAGGAGGAGAAGAGGAGTAGAAGGAGGGGAAGGGGAGAAAATCTCATTTCCACGAATCTATTTCCTCTTCGCATTTACGAAACTTCCTTTTGTGGTACTGTAATGACCTCAGAGTTCGGGGAAGGATAGCAATTAAAATGGTGGACGCAGAGGTCGCGCATTTTGTACAAAGTTTTTCTTCACTTTCTGTTTCGCCTCTTGCCTTTCACCCCATTCGGATGCCACAGATTTGATATTAGTTCGGAAGTTGCAGAAGTGCTCGCACTAATATCGTTTCCTGTTATTACCAAGTCGAAGATGGATTAAGAAATATTTTTTTTTGCGGATAAACAATTTGTTTGTCTTCCTTTTATATATATATTCTCTACTGAATAAATATAATGCGAAAAATAACAGGAAAATAACGAGTTAAAGTCGCATTAGCGTTATAACGTCGCTTAGCTGTTTCGGTTTTTACTCGAATTAAGACACGATTTTACCGTTCAGTGATCAAACTTGTGCAATTCTGACACTTGTTACCAGTAGAAAAAGTTGTTTCTCACCTCAATACTTTTTCCCTTTCAGAATTATCCATCCAGTGCTTCAAGTTTTAAGGAGAACAAAAGCCAAGAGTTTCAATCCGATACTCGCGATCAAGCGATTTTCTTTTCAGAAGTGAAAAGAAAAGTAACAGAAATCAAACGAGTGTCATAAAAAAAAATGTAATTTTGTCCAATTTTCAGCTATTTTGTTCCTTACTTCCCTACGTAATCTATTATGATAAAAATGGAGTTACCATTATTGACTAACAAAGACTAACAATATCTGATGTCATTATAAAGATCGCAAGTTTGACTATCAAAAATTATAATTCTCACCATTTTAAGAGGAAATTAGCAAAAAAAATTTAATTATTTTATATACTAACACAATTAGAGAGAAAATACAGTATATCGCAACATCGAACATATGATACTAATAAAGATAAAAAAAATTGACTTTTGCAGTATTTTCCACTAGCATAATAGTTTCTTCTCTTTATTCCTCGTTCACTATTTTAGTTTCCTTGACAAGTTACTCTTCAGCTTTCAGTTAACTCAATCTACAAGGAGTTCCAGGAAGAATTCTTACTGGAAGTCTAGAAACAGTTGAAGCTTCAATGAGCTGAAAGGAGATACTGTAGTTTGCTTCTTGACTGAACATATATCTTACCTTCAATCACGAAATAAAATGCTGCTTTTACCACTAATAATCTTCCTACGAACGTTAATGTGACAAAATTGTAGCCATGACATTTTTCTAGTGCCGTTACAAAAGTTCGTGATGCAAAGGTGAAAATTCTGTTTAAATAAAGAAGGGCATGAGACTAAACAATTCTATAGAGACAGAAAAAGAGAATGTTTTATTTTCTAAACTTTCTTCCCTGTGAAACTTTGGGCTAATTAAGACTGAAACAATTACGAACAAAAAGGGAAAGATTTGAGGAAAAAGAAACGTTCCACGCGAAACAATTTAATTTCAATCTTTCCTGTCTGGTGATATTAAAACAAACGTCCTTTTCCCCTTTCCTTCTGCAAACTTAAGAACGTTTAGCAATGGCATAAACAAGTGGAAAATTGACTGATAAAAGCGGACTAAAGAGAGGAAGTGCAGCGTCCACGCTGCTAGTTTTAATTAAATCACCAGGGACGGCGTTTCCCAGGAAACTAAAGGACTTAAAAGCATTCTAAAATGGCGTCGGACGACATCAAACACACCTTCTGCACTTTCAGTTTCATTGAACACTCAAATTTGCAATATCTACACTAATGCAATTACATTCGTCATTTTAGTGGTATCTGGGGGATTCGGAGGCTTTGGCTGTTTGTTTGTTGTCCTCTTCCAGGTCGACTTCATTTTGGGAGATTTCTGGTCACTCTATGGTTGTGATTGTTATGAACACCATTCTGTAATAATTGGTTCCATTTTCTTTTATCTGTATTAACAACGGTTGCGATAATCATCTCGAAAGTAGAGATATTGCATTCGAAACAGAAATAGCACTTCCAATTTGACAGACTCACGCTTCGTTGCATCTTGTCAATCACATCACACAACATGGCTATAAATAAAGCTCAATGAAGCAATATAACAGTCTTGAATATGCCAGCTTCTATCAAATGCTATATTTCCAAATATCAAATTCAGGTTATCGGATCTTATTGTAGAAATTCTAGCAATTGTCGATGAATAGAAGTTAAAGTACATCTGATTTGCCGACTAGATCAGTTCAATCGCATCTCCAGGGATACAGAAATACAAACTGCATCGGTTTTCATTCAAATAGCAGATATCGTGATAGATTCAGAACACAGAAAACAGATACTAACCTTTTATTGCTATTACAAGATCAGAACCCGTCTGGATTCTGGAATTCGGGATATTTGAAACTGTAACGATTCAGTTACGAGAAACGGTTCTTCACTAGGCTTTCGTTCGAAAGATAATACGGTTTGGAATTGTCTTTATAGGTTGTTAATGATGCTGCGGTTGGATTAAACAATATTATCTCTTCTATTGATGGTTCACAATTTGCAGACAACTTCATGAACATTTTGGTAGTTCTAGATTCATTATGGGATTTTTAACCTGTAGGCCAATCGAGAAATCTTTCTGCTTGAGTTTCTTAATGGGAATCGCCGATTAAGTTCTAGATTCATTATGGGATTTTTAACCTGTAGGCCAATCGAGAAATCTTTCTGCTTGTGTTTCTTAATGAGAATCACCGATTCTTCCTGTTTTCTGAAGATATTCAAAGGTATACAGTTCCTAAAATCAAACTTTACATCGCTCATAGCCTTATCAAGGATGAGAGAGAGTTTGCTCTACAGCTTCATGTATACAGAACAAGCTAAACTTTAACGATAATCATTTATTAACGAAAATGTTCTCATTCATTGAATACCCGTTTCCGATATATCTGTGCTTATATGAGTGATAAACACAATTTTAAAAAACAGTATAATATTTTTTAGTTACCCACATCGTTATCCTCTCCGTAACCTCCGAAAATTGATGAAAAATAAGTAATTAACTATTAAAAAAAACGAATAATTAACTTACCAATTCGTTCTTCGTCCGCCTGCACCGATCCGACTCCGGTTTTATCCGTAGAATCCTTCCAGAATTTCCAAGATTCCTAAATTATTAAATTACCTTTCTTTTAAATTTTTGATCTGTTTACATCAAAAGATAAACAGAATTTCATATGTAATTTTTTTACTTTATCGACACACAAAAAAAAAAAAAATAAGGAAGAGAGATGGGAAGAAAAAAAAATCTTTAATTAATTCATATTCAGAGAAGGGGATGCTGTCTGGATCAATTTTTTAAGTATGATCGTCATCTTAAAAGGAGAGGACTGAGGCAAAGAGGGAAAAAGTAAGAGATTGCATCAAGACATACATAATAGATAAATAAAATGGTAAAAGAAGAGTAAAAGCTTAAGATTGACTTCCTGTCGGAGAGATAGCGAAAAACAATGTAAGGAAAAAAGGGGGGAAGGAAACGCGAATAGAAAATTAAATAATACTCCCCACTTACTCTTAGATACTGCAACAATATCAACATGTTTATCCCAGAATTTTTATTCGGAGATTAATATCTCGGAATAAAAATCCGTTGAATGTTTTATTACTACTTACTCGTCATTCTGCTAGTGAATTAAAACACTGGTATAGTCGCAATTATATTTTACAGATGGCATAAGTTTTATAGTTTCCTTTAAAAATCATTTTTCCCGTTATCCAAGAAAGTTAAAAATGCAGTAGAAGAATCTAATGCAGCTTCTACTACTGTAAGTAGGAGTTCTTTAGCTTAGGAAAGATGTTAAATTTTCAAAAGAACGAATATATTTTGAAAGGATCCGGGTATATTATACCAAGAAAGTAGCGCAAGTACCACGAGTTAAGCACGCACTTGAACAGTATACATATATATATATACAGAAGGTATACCGAGATCGGTTGAGAGTATACCCCGAGGCTAAATGAAGAGAAATGTTGATCCGTTTGATGTAGCTAAATTCGACGAAGCGTTATCTGTATATCGGCATACGAAACTTTAAAAAATAAAATAAAATAAAGTCAATTTTGGGTGTCATCGAAACTTCTAAAAAAAATCGTCTGACGCTATCAGAAACCAAATTGCGTTTCTGTCCATCTTCCATTCGTCCACCTTCTTATATTTCTTAATCGATCAAGAGACCCTGTTGCGTTCTCCGAATCCAATCCGGGACGTCGAACACATTTAACGGGTCATCCACTTATCAACAGCACAAAAAGAAGAAGAAAAAGAAATAGATAGTCATTGTAAGGGGACAGTAGAATAGCAAAACTGTATCTTTGTCCTTTTTTTCTCTATTAACGAGCGCACCAATCTTTAAAGAAAGAAAAGGAGGGATTATAATGCCTGAAATGGTCTCACTAACAAGCATTGATTTGTTTGTCAAACACCCGATCCTCTCGAAACCATTTATTCTACATTAATTCTAAATCGTGAAAGGAAGAAGAAAAAAAAATTACGTCATCATCACTATCATCATCGGTTTCTTCCAGTTCGTGGACGTAAAATCCAGGTCCGGGTTTTTTGGTGTCGTAGCGAGAATATCGCTGGAAACCATCGTCATCATCGTCGTCGCTGTCGTCATCATCTCTCGCTCGCACCACGTCGTTATCGTCCAGTCCATCTGCAATATGTTATCATGTTTTTTAAACCGGATTTTTCTATGGAACTAATGGCTAGAAACATTTCTTTTTAACGCGCCGTCGCACGCGTGTACGCTTTGCAATCGCAAAGCAAAAAATAGAATTGAATTTGTTGCGAATTTTAAAAAATCGCTACAGTTGTTTAAAAACTTACCTTCTTTATTATTCTGTAGCCATCTTTCTGGCCTGAGAGAGATGATACTTGATTTTCGATCAGTGTCGCCATCTGATGTCACGTCTTTCTTCCACTCTGAGGAATCCTCTTCGGGTAACCATTCCACTCCACCTTCCGAAAATATCGGGCGAAGTTTCGATTCGTCTTTTATCTACGGAATATATGAATCCAGTTAAGAATTTTAGTAATCAATCAAGTTAAACGCGCGAAACAATCCTAAGATTTGATGAAGCTTACGGTTTCGATGGGATATGATGCACTGTCTTCTTTTCTCTCTGAAGCTTCCTTCAGGTACTCCAAGAACGATAAGAAGTCTTCGTCAGTTTGCATCTCTGCGTCGGCTCGTTTATCGAAACGCGAATCGGGGGCGTTACGCGCTGGTTCAAAAATCTCATCAGCAAATTCGGAATGAGAGTTCGACAAGCTTGGAAGGAACCTTAAGAAGAAGAAAAAGGAAAAATTCCTTAGAGTAACATAAATATCTAATTTGTTGCATAAGTGTGTTAATTTTGCTTTTCGGATAACAAATTTGTTATACGGATAACTCACTTGATGTAAGCCATGTCTTCGGGATCCATTTTCTCCAGTTCCTCTAGAAGAGCAGCAGGCTAAAAGTTAAAAGAAGAAAAATAAAATAAAATAAAAAAAAGCTAAATTTCTGATCAAGTTAAAGAAACATTTACTTCTACATACAGTAGTTTCAGTCAAGAAATTAATTTAATTTCCTAAATTAACTTTTATCCTTTGATGTCTTTCGGCAACATTACTCTATGTAGTAAATCATTGATGTTGCAAAGAGGAGGAACAAAATTTATTTACTTGCCTATCTCGTGTTTTTGTAATCTTTTGAAGATTTATAGAGACTCTTATTCACTTAATTCCAGAGTTACTTTTTGAAAGTAAATTAATCCCAAAAGTATAAAGAACTACCCGAGTTTTTGGATACTTGATACTTTCTCTTCAATCCGATGCCACTTTTTATCGAAGTAAAGAAACTGCTTTCGTTTCATCAATATGTAAATGTTATATTCCTTTAATTATATAAAAAAATATATATATAAAAAAATCCTCACTAGTGATAGTCACTTTCCATTTAATAGCAGAATTACCGACCATTAAAAATGTTATTTTGATTGAAGCATATCATTCGATATTCAAATGCCTTAATGGGGAAAAAAATAAATAAATATAAGAAAAATTTAACAAACTTCGCTGCATATTCATAATTATATTAACTTTTTATCATATTTTTTTGTTTTTAGATAATTATATTTAACTTTTTATCATATTTTTTTTTTGTCCGGTTTTAAGAGAAAGTCTTCAATGCATCACATTAAAGATATGCTCAACAGTTCTACTCTTAAAGATTCCTTTAAAAAGAGTTCAACAGACTCACTGTATGAAATTATAATGCTGAAAAACAGAAATTGGGCAATTTAGTTTTTAAAGACCCTCCTGATTTTTGAGGAGAGAGAGTTTTGCAATTTGTTTTCAATTATTTGCATCAATAAGAACTACCAGTTTTAAAGAGAATCTCAATAGAAGTTCTGTGGTTAACATTTTTTTTATAAAAATGTTAACCACAGAACTTCTATTGAGATTCTTCTAAGACTGTTTCTAAAAAAGTGAATAGTTCAAATAAATACTAACAAAAACTGTTATTGCTTCAGTTTCAACAGGGAAGTTCAACAATTTTTATTCTTGAAGACTATAAAAAGGTAAGCAATGTCATATAAGAGTCACTAATCTGTTTCTGTGGGAGTCTCAACAAAACGAGGAGTTAAAAGAAGGTTTAAAGAGCAATCTCGATGTTACCGATTTGAGTGTCAATATTTTGACAGAATTCGTACAAATTAGGCGAAAATTTAAAAAGAAAGAAAGAAAGAAAGAAAGTTTTCAAACTTCCAATTCAGAATCAACTGAGCAAACACACATTCTTCTAACGGAGAAGAAAAGAGTGAGGGGCAAAACAAGATTAAAATCTATAAACAGTAATTACAATTAATGAGATTTTGCGTAACGACATTAAATCGTGGAGATAATTAAATAAAGTTCAATATATAAAATTTTTCCTTTTTTTTATTAATTTAATTCTTTACTCACCACGAAAGGTGCTGTCATCTGCAAGAGCCTGGCGCAGAGTCCGGGGTCGTAAGAAAGATGATGTCGTTCCGTATACAAGATGTTCTGGATGACACACTGTGTATAATTATGCACCCAACGATAACCACCTATAAATAATCGTTTCATTTCGTGTTCCAGTAGCCTTAGAGTTTTGGGAGTTAACGAGTAACGAAATCTGTCTTCCGAAATTTGATGACATCTACCAAACACATTGTCTGCAAGAAAAACAGTTATGTTACTTTAAACCTACTCTTAGCCCTCTAAACTTCCTCTTTGTTACAATAAATGCACTTGAAAGTTGATACTACTATAGTATGAAAACTTAATAATGCTTTTTTTAATATATTTATGACTACAACAATATTAAACGCGTTTTATTATTTCTCTGTATCGTGTTTAATGAGTAATTATAGATTGCAAAATTTAAAAATTTATTTATTAAATTAATTTGCAGCTGAAAGAGAAATTAAATTTAGAGAAAGTAAAATTAACAACGGATCTTTCAGCAATAAAAAAAAAAGAAAACGAAGTGAAATCGAAAACTGAAACGCGACGAAGAAAAGTGAAATTGATGATCACGTTGAACGAAACGAAAGTGAAATCGCTCGTGTCTGATACAAACAAAAAGTGAAAAATGAAAGTGAAAAGTAAAACTGAATGAGATATGAAACTGAATGAGAAATTGACAGAATGTCTTGTCCTGCAAAATGAAGAAATTGAAACTGAAATGGGCATGTTGTTATTGTTGTTGTTGGATGTAAGCGAAAGTGAAATTTACATCGAAGCATGATAAGCGAAAAGTGAAATTGATGCATTCTTTCTACGGCGTTCGGAAAGAAACCGAAATTGAAGCTAGAAACCAACAAAAGTGAAATTAATGAAAATATGCTACTGCCACTGAAAATATTGAAAGTGAAATATTAAAATATAACAAAAAAAAAGTAGATGAAATAGACGATGAAACCTATTCAATAGAAAGTAAAATTGAAAGAAAATGAAACTGACTTAAGTCACGCGCAAAAGAAAGGAATCGAAAATGAAACGGAAAATAAAATATTAAAAATAAAAAAAAAATTAAATTCATATTTTTGAATAAAAAAACTGAAGATAAAATAGATAGAAACGGTGATGAAGACAACGTAGATGGTAACAATATATATACAAGCATAAAATAAAATGAAAAAAATGATGTTCAAGGTTGGAGTATATATAATGCCGAAACTTCATTCGACCTGAAGAAAGCGAAAGTAGTTCAGTTTGATTAAAAGAAAAATTTCTTTATACTAAATCCTACAATTTTTTTTTATATCAGACAGAAATTTAAAGTTCGATATCTGTTTTCAAACTTTTTTTAAATCTTACATATCCCAAACTTCTACAAGTTTCTAATTCATAGTTCGGACATCAAATCTTAACGATCCATTGACGCTACACAAAAGATGTCTAATGAAGCCAAGCATTGAGTTATCAATTGAAAAATATCTAAATGTGTAACTACAGGTTGCCGAAATTGGTGCTATTTTGTGATGAGACGTTTATGACTTTTTCAACGTTGTTACTGATGACTTGTAATCAAACGTGTTTTGTATAGTCTAATCTCCTTTAAAACTTCGATGAAAAGCATTTCTTCTGTCATTATATACGTTTCGGTGGAGAAAACAAAAGAACAGTACTTAATTTATACTTAATTTCTCGTGATAAACAACAATAACAACAATTTTTATAGAAAAAACTAAAAATAAAACTTACCATCGAAGCAATATTCACCCTCTTCGCAAATTTCTGAACTAAACAGACATCCTGAAATGTAAATAAAATTTTATGTACAAAAATTTAATTACTTTAATTTTATTTTTAGTGCGATTAATTCGGATACCTATCAACAGATGGCAGCACAGCTTTATTGGTTATAAATCAGATTTAAGGACGGACGAAGTGCTGTATATAAAAGATCAATCAATCATCATCTGTCATATAAAACGGTTTAAAGGGATGAAATGCGACATGAAGATCAAAGTATTCTGCACATCTGCTGCTCTACAAACCAACAAGTTTTGGTGATCAAAGAACAAAAAGAATACATAAAGACTTAACGATTCGTGATACAAAGAACTAGAATCAATGGCTCATAAATATCATACCGATTTTATTTTTTTACATCAGAAAATCCTTATAAATTTATATTAAATTATTTAAAAACAAAAATTTTTTAAAAGTAATTCGTGTATAAATCTGGCATTAAATGTTATATTTTATAAACAATATATCATGACTAGAATTAATTAGATCAAAGGATTGAGGATCTAAAAAAATGTTTTATTGTATAGTAAACTTAATATGGCAGCGGGAAGTGCAATAAAAACAATTTGATGGGATTTGACGTACATCAATGATAATTTTATTACTTTTCAAGCTTTTTTTTGTATCGAATCGATCAGGCTAAAGCTAAAAACGTACAATACTAAACTATATCGCCCTACAATGAACGGCAGGTGAGTAAAACTGATTAAAACGCCTATAAAACAGGACCGACCATGCAAAACCGGGACGTGCGTTCGACCTACTCATTTTGCGAATTTATAATTTTTTAATTAAAAAAAATTATTTTATATAAACAATAAAATCGGCTTATAATGGATGGCAACATTGCTAAACGACGCCTATAAAACAGGACCGACCATGCAAAACCGGGACGTGCGTTCGACCTACTCATTTTGGGAATTTATAATTTTTTAATTTAAAAATATTATTTTATATAAATAATAAAATTGGCTTATAATGGATGGCAACACGGCTAAACGATTTTTTTTATTAATACCAAAAATCTACAAGTCGAACAACAGATGGCGACACTACGTTGAGAGACATTTTTGCCACAAAAAAAAATCCGTTTAGCCAGCGATATATTTTATTAAATGATTTTATAATGAAAAATAAATTTTATAAAAATATTTTAATGAAATATATAATAATTTTAGTAATTTGATATTCAAAAATAAAATAAAGATGGCGTACCTATCGCATATATGTACTTTATTGAAAAAAGTGGGAATAAGCATTTTACTGTATTTACGTGTCAAATTTCTAATACGAAATACTATAAATGGTCGCTATGACGACGTCAATACAAATGGATTTGAAATTTGAGGATCCTACCCGGTCGAGTTACTAATTAAAGGAAACAATTCTTCGCAAACAAATTACGAGATGTTCTCCGCCTCCTCTTCTTCCTCCTCCAATTCTCTTTCCTTAAATAGAGTTAATTTTTCCAGCTTTGTTAATATTTTTATTAATGAGTTTTTATTTTTAAACATTTTGTTTTTGTCATTTTTAATCTTAAAAATTAATTTTTTTTGAGAAAATAAATTTTAAAACGAATTAATTTTCTACCGATTTATTATTTTTTTCCCTTCGTTTTAGTCATTAATCTTTGGGTATTTTTTTTCCTTCCTTGTTCCTTATATTTCCATTAAAGTAATAGTAATGATGATAAAATTGAAATTTTAAATAGTTTTTAATTAAATTTATTATTGCATGTAAAATCAAGATGATGTTAACTGAGATTTTATAAAATTTTCGTCATTAAATTAATTTTTTTATTATTAAAAATTTTTAATAAATATTTCAAAATAAATTATTATTATTATTATTATTTTTTAATTTGGAATTTTATGGCAACACTTATACGCATACTTTTAGACTTTTATACTTTTTCATCGTTTCTTCTATGTTTATATTTTTGTTCCAGTTAAACGAGTACACGCTACTTATCCTTGTGTTAAAGGTTATCCATGTGCAATGACTTTAATGCCAGAGGTGAATTCCTCTTCGTTCTCCAGTGACCCTTTGAACTTTAACTGCAGTCACTATATCTGTTCCCTCCCGTTAATTAGTACGCACTCGAACGGACCCTAACTCTATTATTCTAACGCACCCTAAACTGACATATATTGTAACACTGTCTGCCTCTTGTTGCGTGATTGACTGCTTTTCGTGACCGCGTTGTGTCAAGTGTTTTCTTAAGTCTACTAGTTTTAATTGCATTCTTCTCTTAAGTTGGGTAAGTTCCCTTTACGTAACCCTTTACGTAAATGCAATATTCAAGTTTTTATTTTGGAATAATTTAAAATCGTATACGGCCAAATCGATTTTTCTAAATAAATTCCTGCAATTAACAGAAAATAAAAATATATATAATAATAATGTTAATATAATTACCCGATCCTGTATCAAGGTCGGTTGAGGCCACTTTTCAGTATGCATGTTACATAATATAGAGAGAAACTTTACGTGATCTCTGGTCTTTACAAAGTCTGGGTTAGTATTGCCAGGTGATCACGTACTTCTACGAGCATCAAGCAATCTGCATTTTATTATGATCGAGTAATATTATTTGAACTTTTCGCAATGATTGCTGTACGATCTTCCAAAAATCACGTGAATTCGGTAAAACTTCTGTGTTAAGTTATATGTACGTTATCCCTATATTATCACGTGACGGATATCAATTTAATAGTACAGTCTACCGACATATACTAATTTAGAATTAAATATAAAACAATATAAAGCAAGCATCCACTAAAAACCGTAATTAGCACAATTTCGTAGCTAAAAACCATCAAGTCAACTACAAAAGAGGAGGACATCCCTAAGGACCAAAAATAAGGGTTAACGCCACAGAATAGAATAATCAAGTTATACTGAGAAATGCCAATCAAAGTCTTTAATTATATGAATATATATAAACTTATTCATCCATACTTTACATACATGAAATGGCATTTAGCACAAATCTTAAATCGGGCCAATTAGGGAACGAATTTCCATCCCTATGGATAGGATACACCCACCGTTTGACTCTGTGAGGCATAAAATGCGACTAAAGAGGTCTTCGAGTTGGTGGTTCAGATGTCCTGTATGGAGTTCACTTGCAAGAGTCCATAAGGAATTAAGGTTGCTTTGGCGGCACCCACGTCCGCCCTTAAAGTTACGAAATGGAACTCTACACGTGTATAGGGCCGTCCGCGTAATATTTCAGGCTTCGTGTTCGTAGGCCTATATCTTAACGGCTATCTCCACGTGATGGTGGGATAATAGCAGCGAGAGTTACCCACCAGAGAATATAGGAAACCCGAAATGAGTTACCGCAAGAACTTACAAGTAAACACAACCCACTCAACAATACCGACAAAGCAATTATTATTTTATATAACAAGCAAATCTTTTAACTTACCTACGTAAACAATTTTAATATCAGTTACAAGTTAGATTATTAATAAATGAATATTTATTTATCCTAATAGTATATAAAAGTTCATTCTTCAAAATTATTCAAAAATTTAATTATAAACTTCATAATAATATAACAAAACAATAAAGAATTATTAATACATAAAAATTTCTGAAAAATTTTATAAAATTTTGAAAATAAGCCTAAAATTTATCCATAAAGTCATAATTTTTATATACAAGACGTCACTGCCATCTATCAACGACAAAACAAACTAAACAAAACAATAAAGAATTATTAATACATAAAAATTTCTGAAAAATTTTATAAAATTTTGGAAATAAGCCTAAAATTTATCCATAAAGTCATAATTTTTATATACAATACGTCACTGCCATCTATCAACGACAAAACAAACTAAATGCGAAAATAATCGAAAATTACTACTTAAAAATAAAAAAAAAAAACTTAAAATAATATCAACCAATAGCCATCGGCGTAATTACGTAAGGAAGTTAGAGCACGTCGGTGATTGGTCATATTTAGAATTTAGTTAAATAAAGAATAATTGGATAGAAATTCTTGAAGTGAAAGTTAATTATACGATCTTCAACCAGTCGGCACGTGACAGGGAATGGATGAGATGCCATCACGCGTTCATTATATTCAATGTAACTTATTACATATCCGTGACTGATTAGTAATTAAGTTGCGATCTTCTAACGTTAGGAAGCGGCAGGCGAAGTAGAAAATTTCAAATTTAAACGGGATATTTCCGCAATTTTGCTTAATAAACATTTACGTTAAAAAAATGTAGGACATTATAATTACTTAAATAGTTATAATTCTCTTCGACAGAGGGCGAGACGGAGCCGAAATAAAAATGCTAATTTATGTTAGCGTATTTAAAAAAACAAAAAAAAAAATGGCGTGTGGGAAGAAGGAATGAAATGAATAATTTGTGTCATTGTTTTTTTTTCGTTTATTGTTTATCAGATACGAGGATAAATTAGGAATCCACCCACGCTGCTGGATATGAATTCAGGTTTTCGTCTAGGGAGGTTATCATGGTAACAGGTACGTAGGCGTCACTATTTGGTTTACGTCACTGCTTGCTTTGCAGCGCTATGTTGTGTGGGTCGTCTGCGGGGCCACCTATCGTCATCACATATAGATTGATGCGAAATTTTTCCTACTCTATTGTTTTTTTTTCTTTTTTTTTGTTCCACATCTTCGACACGCGAGGGAAATTTCGGTGAAAGTTTACATCACTCCAACCATTTCTGTCTGGTTTACGATATTTACTCCAGTTCAAAAATTCCTCGATTTTTCTACGGAACTTAAAAATTCCATTTATATAAAAGGGAAAAATTTTTTTATGGAAAGAAATTCTTTTAGATGAGAGAATTTTCTGAATTTTGTGATATTCTTTTAATTTTTTTTTTTTTTTGAGGGGGAACAGTAATGAAGATGAATAACTCAATAATGTTACCTAACAGGAATTATTCTATATGTAATAATTTAATAACAGAAAAATAGCGTTACGAAAAATTTATTTCTCTATTTTAAAATTCATACCTCATCATGAAAATATAATTTTTCTATTATGATATATAGAAATATATTTTTTTGAAAACTATTATAAAGAGAAAACTTTATTCTTTCTCTTGGTATTTATATGTATATTTTTCAGTTTAATATTATCGACTGAACAGCTTTTTATTGTATTCTACATTCTACGACAAACAGAAAATATATTCCTAAAAACTATTATTTTATCGTAGGAAAATGTCTTTTAAATTATTTTTAAGTTATTATGTAAGTAGTTTAAATCAAGTTCTTATTCAAAACATATTATACAGCATTTTGAAAGGATATTTCTCCATATATATGGGGAAATATCCTCTCGAAATATTCCCTATCAGTAAAAACATTTTATAAATATTGTAGAAAAATCCTTTCGAAACAATATGCAGAGAACATAGTTTATTATAACAAGAACATGTTCTCTAACTTAATAAGATACATTCCTTAAAATATTCTCAAAATGATTATTTATACATACTGTACGAAAATATCTTTGAAGTTAATTTTAGACATTTATATAAGCAGTTTAAAAATATATCGAACCGTAATAAAACCTTTATATACATTATACTGAGAAATATTATTCAGAGCATTTTCTACAGCTTCTTCAATGTTTTCAAAAGATATTTCTATATATAGTTAGGGAAATAGTTTTTCGAAAATTTCCCTAAAAGTAATAATTTAGAGAAGTTCTTCTAGACCTAAGACATTGTTTTTAAACAATATGTAGAGAAATGTCTTTATTAAACATGTTTTAGAATATTGTTTACTATAGTTAAATTATTAAATTAAATCATTAAAACTATGCTTATTACTAATTTAACATCTATTAAACAGAGAAAGACACTTTCGTGATTTTTATCACCATATATTTTGTATTAATGTTTGAATATTCTATATAAATTTTTACAAAAAATTTACGATAATTATTCTATTAATAAATAAATAATTTATATTTAATTTAAGTATCCAAGAATATTCTATATTTTATCAAAATTAACAGATAATATCCCTTATAAAATTTATTGTCAGTCCGTATTTTGTACCTCAACGTAAAAATTTCTTTCCCTGTAATGACGTAAAAATTTCCTTATGTATTATTTTATACGTACTTTAAAAGAGAAAAAATCTTTTGGAGATGAATCATTTATTTAAAGATATAAATGTTATGTTAATAAAAAAAAATATTAATTTTTAAAGAGTGAAAAAAAAATTTAATTCCCGTTTTATGCATGTATTATTAATAACCAATTGTACTCTCTCTCTTTCTCTCTCTGTTGAGCAAGTGACGTCATTGAGCTTCCACCTCATTGATTTTTCTTCTTTCGTCACATATCGATCGCTGACGTGACACGTGTAACAGTCTAATCGTTACTTGCACATGGATGAATGTTTTTTTATGAATGGAACCGTGAAAGAATCGCTTTTATAAGTTGAATAACTTTCTATTTATGTTTAGGAAGAGGAGGAAGAGTAACGATTTGTAAAGGAAAAGACTTCGACCGTTTCCATTACTAATTAATTAAACACATTCAAAATTACTTCCTTCTAAAGTTAAATTAATATATAATCATTTTTTTCGTAGAAAAAAAAACGAAGAAAGAACATTCTAACAATCTTGATAATTTTATTTTTTTTGTATACGTAGATAAGATGAATTTTTGCGAAATTTTTGAATTTTTAATTGGGTCGAGTTTAATAGAATTATTATATATTAATACTTACTTTAGAATCTTAAAAATTAAAAATTTATTTTTAACATATTATTGGTTTAAAATTTAATTTCGATTAAATTTACTGTGATAGTTGTCTAATTAAGCGTCAAATTGCTTTCCACGTCTTCTAAATATTGATAAAAATTAATATTTTAAATTTTAATTTAAATAAATAAATGTCAGGACGGGAATTTTCGTTTCATTCACCTAAGAAAATATTAATAATTTTCTAAGAAAATATAACCTCACAAATTTATTCATAAAACGTTAAAAGTATTAACAATATTACAGTATTAAATTTTCAAGTTCTCCTTTGAGTCGTCTTCTCCTCGCGGCTTCGTTGCAGACGGCGAAGTGTCCTTTACAGGTGCATAGACTGTATAATAATTTTCCCGTTCCCATCTCTTCGTTCGACGTTTTTAACGTATTTATTTATACAAGAAGTGAAAAATGAAGAATATATTTTTTTGTATGGATTCAAATCCTTATAAAATATTATCATATATATATATTTTAATATAAATCTGAGCGAAATTTTTTCAGATCGATTAGGACAACGACCTTGAAAATTTAATACCGTAGTAGTTATTTATGGTAACATGAAACCTGTTGCAGTTCTCTCCCTTATGGTGTGTATCAACCCGCATAATGGGTAGAGGGACAAGGTCAAGATGCTGTTAAATATTTATAATACGTTTCTCTCATTAAACAATCGAAACCCCCTGAAATAATAATATATCAACCTGTGACGTCATGGATTTACAAGCTTAAAGGAGGTAGTTGCCATGACGACGTGTTGCAATTGGAAAAGCTTCGGAAAGCGATTTTTATCGATTTTTGTTTTGTATTCCCCGACTACATTGAATTTGTTTTTTAACATATTATTATTTTTTGGCTTTTTTTTATTTTCCTATTGTTTTTTTTTTTTCTGTGTCATCGTATTTTGAGAAGAGTTAAGTAGTTACGAGGGAAAGTTTTGGAAATTAATTGATTTATAACGCCCTTTCTGTCGCTCACGTGAACGGATTTAAGAACGCAACAGGGGGTCAATAAGTCGTGTTCTTGGGCGGATTTTACGATATCCGGACCGCCCAAGTCAATTTCGTCGAGTGATCTGTTTACCCCTGCCAGTCACGACTAATACCACAGGACACCAGGCGGTAGTAATCCATCACCTACAGTCTCTCCATCTATCTCATATCCCTGGAGGTTCGACTATGGCGTAGACAGCTAAGTCACTATGCTGAAACAATGTTTACTCTTTATGCACTTCTCTAACTCATTCCCAAGTTCTTCTAAGGTGTAGGCAAGAACATACACGCATACACACAATCGAAAGATATCTCCACGTAAAAATTTGGATATAAATGTTTATAACCATCAATATAAGTCAACATAGAATAAAGGGTTTGATAATACACCAACAGCAACAAGGAAGTCGTGCTATGCTAAGAATATTACTACATACTTTATTTTCTGCTAAATTAAACCGGAGTGTATTGCTATTAAGGTCTACAGTTGTTAATACATCGTTAACAATCATAAAATACGCATTTTTTCCCATCCTGAGAGTTCTGCTTTTCTCCCATGATACGCGATTACTTCAATTACTTTCACTCATTACAAATTTATGAGCATTATAATGGTTCATAAACAATGCTCATACACATACCAAACTGTAACATACCATAACCGTTTATTTAAAAAATATATATATAACACGTTAAAAAAACATTAAACACATATTTTTAAAATGTTCGTTTTCTTGCATGACCTTTCGAAATAAGGAGAAGTATGATTTACAGGCGAAAACATTAACTTGACTCAACAAAAGAATTATATTTTACGGATTTTTATCGATCGAAAAGAATAAAATAAATATTACGCGACTCAAAATATCATTTACTGCTTCTATTAAGGATAATTATATTGTATTTAAGTTGCTTAATCTTCTTAAATCTTCATCATCTAACAGAAGTCGAGAAATAAACCACCGAACGTACCGACTTAGAAATTTGAGTGTCTCTGGGGTCCTGACCTTGCCCAGACTCTGTAATGGGTAAAGAATTGTATCAACAGGTAAAAGAGATTGAACCGTTAGGGGATATCGATATCTTTCTTCACCTTTACACTTTTTCTCCTATACCTTTAAGCGTATATTTTATTTTATTCTGTAAAAAATATTAAAAATAATAACAAATTTAATAGAAAACACGCTGAATGAAATAAGACAGTGCGATCACGTTTACAGATATACTTGTTTTTTAAGTAAAAAATGATAGCTTCGTGCTAAGCAAGTCGGAGCAATTTACATAAATTTAATTTATAGCCGAAGTAAAGTGCTGAATAAATATTTATACTCGTAAAAGTGTGTATATATATATATATATATGTGTGTGTGTGTGTGTGTGTGTGTGTGTAAAGGTTTTATAGGATAATTTGATAGTTTTATAAAGTTAATTTAGTACCATGGAAATTTTACACATTTAATTCCATACACAGCTTCGCTAGTTTAGAACTTAAGAAGGATAGACTATATCGTTTCTACCCTTGTTTAAAATGCAGGAATGACGAATATGGATAAAGAGCTTATATAGATATTATCGTGTAAACAATTTATGCACTTGTTTGACTTGTTTATATATGGTGTGCATTATTAATAAATAATACGTTTAATATTGTGAAGAGTAAAATTGATTTTAGGAAGATAAAGTACACGCTAAGAAACACACAACTATCGCTTCATCTGTGATAATGCATCAGGATAGAATCATACATCAAATAAACCAGACATTACGGTAATAGAGAAGTATAGTAGTATAACTCATGTCCGATACGCTTCGTCTAAGTTTAGTAAATTCGGCGAAAATCTTGAGCTTCCTTAATCCAATTTCGAGAAAACTTCGTAAGTGCACATTTTTTTCTTACTTCCATTCCTATTAAATCTCGCAGAGATTTTTAATTTTAAAGATAATTTATCTTCCGAAAATTTTCGATAATTTTTTTAAAAAATAAAAAAATAGATAATTTTTACAAAATTCCTTTTTTTAACGTTAGAAGAGAGAATATTTTCACATCTGGCATTGAATTTTATCATTTTAAAAATAAATTTTTAACTTTCACTTAAAATATGCTAGATTTATAATTTTATAGGATTCTTCACTTCTAAAATTTCTTAAACGTTTAAAAGAGAAATATAAAAATGTTATTTCTAGCAGAATATTCTGCAATAGTTATTTTTAAGGATATTTTAAAAATATTGTTGCAATATACTCATTTTATAATACTCAGGGTAATTTTGTTTATGCAAACCATTTTTTAATGATAGAGACGCTTTATTATTAAATCCTTTTATTAAATAATAGGGAGGCTTCTATTATACAGTCCCATTTTTTAATGATAAGGAGACTTCTATTATACAGTCCCAATTTTTAATGATAAGGAGACTTCTATTATACAGTCCCATTTTTTAATGATAAGGAGACTTCTATTATACAGTCCCAATTTTTAATGATAAGGAGACTTCTATTAAACAGTCCCATTTTTTAATGATAAGGAGACTTCTATTATACAGTCCCAATTTTTAATGATAAGGAGACTTCTATTAAACAGTCCCATTTTTTAATGATAAGGAGACTTCTATTATACAGTCCCAATTTTTAATGATAAGGAGACTTCTATTAAACAGTCCCATTTTTTAATGATAAGGAGACTTCTATTATACAGTCCCAATTTTTAATGATAAGGAGACTTCTATTAAACAGTCCCATTTTTTAATGATAAGGAGACTTCTATTATACAGTCCCAATTTTTAATGATAAGGAGACTTCTATTAAACAGTCCCATTTTTTAATGATAAGGAGACTTCTATTATACAGTCCCAATTTTTAATGATAAGGAGACTTCTATTAAACAGTCCCATTTTTTAATGATAAGGAGACTTCTATTATACAGTCCCAATTTTTAATGATAAGGAGACTTCTATTAAACAGTCCCATTTTTTAATGATAAGGAGACTTCTATTATACAGTCCCAATTTTTAATGATAAGGAGACTTCTATTATACAGTCCCATTTTTTAATGATAAGGAGACTTCTATTATATAGTCCCAATTTTTAATGATAAGGAGACTTCTATTAAACAGTCCCATTTTTTAATGATAAGGAGACTTCTATTATACAGTCCAAATTTTAATGATAAGGAGAATTCTATTATACAGTCCCATTTTTTAATGATAAGGAGACTTCTATTATACAGTCCCATTTTATAACGATAAGGAGGATTCTATTATACAGTCCCATTTTTTAATGATAGGGAGGCTTCTATTATGCAGTCCCATTTTTTAATGATAGGGATGTTTCTATTATACAGTCCCATTTTTTAATGATAGGGAGGCTTCTATTATGCAGTCCCATTTTTTAATGATAGGTATGTTTCTATAATACAGTCCCATTTTTTAATGATAGGGAGGCTTTTATTATACAGTGAAAAAAATTTGATGTGCATAACCGAATCATTCCAATCATTAAAAACTGAATATACTGCATCGCTGTTCCATAAAAGATATCTCGATAGAAATCACGTTTTTAAATTTCTATTTAGATTTTCTCTTAACAGTAGTTTGCATTTCTAATTATACCCAAAATTAAATTTCTCTCTTTAACGATGCTCTCCTAGCTTCTCTATCTCATTTTTCAGTCATTTTTCTTTCGACCTCAAGAGAACACTTCACCATTTACAAGTGAAGATACTCGACAGTAAAATAGTCGAGTAAAAGTAGATTGTAAAGATTTATCGCAGCTTGTACATTTTCGAAGCTTACAGTCGCCATCTTACCCGAATTAGTGTGTTTGTGGAATCGTCCAATCAATCTAAAATGGAACTACTGTTCACCACACCCCTGCCATCATAAGGCGACGTAATTTATTACTGTAGCAGCATAAGATATGTAATTTACAATGTTTTGATTTCAAGATGGAGTTCTATTATATCTTGTACTTATTATTATTCTGCAGTTTCGCTACGAAAATTTTACTTGGCATGCTTAATATAATTAACTGTTTTCGTGCGTGAGTGGTATGTGTGTGTTTGTACAAGAACGAATACACGAGGCGAATTAAGGAATATATTGCAGGATATGGTAGCATTCATGTAAAAGTACTGTAATGTATAGGTTTTTTTCTCTGTGAAAATCAGTTAAAGCAAGTGCAGAAGTTAAATACCAAAATTTCTGTTGTGTTTTTTCGAAATTTACACAAACTTTCTGCGAATTTCTCTCGAACATAAAAGATGGAGAAGAAGAAGAAGGTTGCCTAAGAAAAATGTGCTCCCAATTTTTCTTTCCTTTTTTTTCTTCGAGATGTGTAACCTGTCTAGTGCTCGTATATCTAGTGCAACATATTTTAAAATGTCTAAACGTCTTTGGCCTTTTATATTTTCACACTAAGACTTTCCATTTATACTTGTATTTCATCTCCGCTTTTCTTCTTTCTCTTTGGAGAAAACATATTTAAACAACAATAAATCTGAGATCGGAAAAAAAAAATTCGCCAACTTGGTACATGGTATCAGAATTGCAACCTTGTTACGATATGATCTGCCATGCAACAAAACCTGCAGATAATAGTCGAGGAGAAAAAATCTTTGAATTCTATTCTATTGGTACGTCTTTGAACTGCTCTATTATACTCGCTTACTCTACAGGTTGATGGAGTTATTGTGTAAGGAGCACTGACCGTGGGTTGCATGCACTAAAATTCTTTTATAGAACCACACGAGTCTAGAGAGGAATATTTAAAGTGGTGGACACTTAGCGATAGGCATTTTCCAAAATTGCATATGTTGCAATCCATCTTAATCCATCGTGATCAGATAATTGATACTTCAATCTTCATTCCTTAACTCTTTCGCGATTGCTACATTAAACTATTCTTAATCAAATGACGTTAAGAATTCGAGCAATGAAATTTATGTGAAGTTCTACCAGAAAAATGCTCCAGAATTCAGAAGATAAAAATCAATAAAAATATATACGCATATATATTTATTTTATATTCTATTTATATATATGTATGTGTGTGAGTGTGTGTGTGTGTGTGTTTGCTACCTCAGTAATAAATTATAAAAGGAAAAAAAATATATATATGCTATTTTTCTGGTAACCATAAGAAAAGATAATCGAAAAGACTGAAGAACAACATCAATTTTCGACTCTTGTGATTAAATAAATGATGTAGAAATGTAATGCACGCATCTTAAGGACAGGAGCAGATGCAAGCAATTGTCGGCTTGTCTCTTTGTATTAATGGAGATTTACGCACTTTATCAATAACTGGCAACTTCCTTTTTATCCATTTTTCTCTTTCTCTTCTTCTTCTGAAGGAAGACGAAGAAGGATGTGAATATTTTTTTTAACGAATACTAGATTTTGGCTTTGATAAAATTGTCTTTCCGCCCGAAGCACTGTGGTGCCCGATATTCTATTTTTATTCTTGGAGTTCTAGAGATGCTACTGTATGTGCCCAAAGCGCTATTCTAAGGGATAACACAATATTTTCTAAGAAACCATATTTCTGTTTGAAATTCTATAATTTCCACATGAAATTTAACACCAATTTCTTGGGTATATTTCTCCTAGCTATGTTTTTGCTTCGGCTGTTTGAGGATTTATATATTTCAGTTATAGATTGAAGAAAATCAGATGAAGAATATTAAGGATGAAAACCGTAACAGTAAGTGGAGTATAGAAAAAGAATCGAACTGAAACAGGAAATTGCAGAAATAAAACTAAGAAAAAATTGGAGAAAATAAGAATAAACTTAAGAAGGAAAATGTATATATACAGGAGAAATTGAAATAAAAGAGAAAAGAATAAAAAAAGACAAATAAAAGTCGCACATTGATACTGTATATACATTGCCAAAACAAAATAAACTAAGAAAATCGAGAAGAGATTGACACGCGTGATAAAGAACCTAACTTTACACTAAGAAATTTTCGACTTTACCTTTCACTAGGTTATACCTCACTCAACACACAAAAAAATCGATTTTTGGTGACTGTGACTAACATAAAAATTATTTTTTTTTTCATTTTTATCGTATTACAAAATTTCAAGGTCGTCTTCGGTCGATGAAATTTGATAAGAAACAAGAAAAAAATATTTTGCTCATCTCGACAAGATTTAGAGATAATTCCGTTAAAATTATCTTGTTTGCTAAAGTTTTTCCCACGGGATGGACCATTACTCAATCAAGAAACAGGCGATTGATCCGTAGCTTGTTCGCTTAATCTCCATTCAATATATGGTTTTTTTTCTTGTTTCCAGTTCCAGCTACCGTATTTAAACGAATCATTAGTAAGAAATAATTGGTTATCTTTACGACTAGTTTCCATATTTGAGGTTGCTATGGAGATTTAAAAATTCAGCTTTAAATATTTAACGCCGTTCTCCTTCTCTGAATGGAGCTTCTCTGAGGAATGATAAAGTGAAAAATGCTTTCTCCTTCTCTCAACATAGGAGATATCTTTCTCCTCGCTATCGCTTCTTCTAAGAGAAGATGAAGAAACGTAATAGAAGAAAGCGATTGAAAGATGTGCATTTCTTGGAAATTCACTTCCTCTCTTTCTCTCTAACCGTAGATAAAAGATAAAGAAAGAAAGAAAAAACAGTTCTTCGATATCTCTCTTCAAATAAGGGCACTGGATACATCTTCGTCTCTTGATCTTCTTCTCATAAGAAAAGCCATTCTCTTCAGTTTATGTGATTTTTTCGCTTATAAAACTTAAAAAGGCGATTGTTTATGGCATTTTTTTCCTTAAAGAAAAATAAAAAAAACGTCACACTCCTTTTCTTCTTTACTCTAAAGTTGCTTTTACGCTATCAATTTAGGTTTTCTAAGTGTATCAATTTAAGTGTATCGAGTGTATCAACCTGCCATTTCTTTATTAATTTATGATCTCTACGTATACCAAACTGCCATTTATGTTCAGTGTGTATCAATTTACGATCTCTACATGCATCAAATTGCCAGTTATGTTTTCTGTGTATCAATTTATGATCTCTAAGGGTATCAATTTAAGAGTATCAAGTTGTAAAAGTGCCAATTCCCTATAATTTATTAGCTCTACGTGTACGAAACTGCTATTATTGTTCTTTGTGTATCGCATGACCGTTTATGTTCGCTAAATGTGTGTACAGTATATTTAAAACACTACGTATATCAATTTTTTTATGTATATAAAAATATATTTCTTCGAAGTTAATGGGAAAATTTAGATTAACGTCGTTAAAATCATAAATTTCTCCAGTTCTCTTCGGAGCCGTGATGTATATGAAAATAATCCAACACGAACAAATTAACATGACAAGGAACAAATGGCCAGCCGCTGGTACAAGTGAGTTAGTAAAGCGATGCGGCAACCATATTGTTGGCTTTAAATAAGATAAAAGACTTTTAACTCTCTCATGCAATCGGTAACTAGACAGTAATGCGGGAAAGAGAGCCAATGCGAGATGTAATGACACCTCGCGTGATTCCCTTCTTCTGGATATTGTTGCATGGTTGGCAAAGATTTTATTGGTTTTTCTGTCTTCCAATGCTATTCTTTCCTTCTCTTCTTCAGGCTATCCTTCCTTCCTTCTTTCTTTCTTTTTTTTCCCCATTCTCTTTTCCCTCTTCATTTCCTGTATATTTTATCTCTGTACTTTCTCTTTTTCATTATCAGAATCTTCTTTTCTTTATTTTTTTCTCTCATGACCATTCTATTATTCCCATTCTCTCTTCTCGCTCTTTTATTCATATCTCAGATAGCTTTCTCTCTCTTTTCTCTTTTGCAACACTTCTTCTTCTTCCAGGATTTTCTCTCGTAATATCTCTTCCTATTATTCCCATTCTCTCTTCTCGCTCTTTTATTCATATCTCAGATAGCTTTCTCTCTCTCTTCTCTTTTGCAACACTTCTTCTTCTTCCAGGATTTTCTCTTGTAATATCTCTTCTATTTTATTTCTCTTTCACAGTAACCATGATTCGGTTTTTAAACGAGTGAAATTCTCGATTTTCGAATGGTCCTCTTTTTTTTATGGCCCTTAATTCTTTTTAGTTTTTTTAGGATCTCGAGTATCTTCGATCTCCTCTATTAATTCCGTACCTTCGGGTTAACTATAACTTTTTTCCATCATCTATCCTGTTATCCCCCTCACTACTAACCCCATTCTTTCGCAAACCCTCCAGTCTCTCTCATTTTCCACTCTCTCATTTCCTCTTCTGTCTGGCAAACACGTTATCAGAAATGATTTATGCCCGTTAACAGTATTGTCTCGCAACATCTACCTGAATCCATCTTGAGTCATCTGATGAGGAAGGAAAAAAAAAAAAAAACAAAAGAAAATCGACTTGTTGATTAAAGAGGCGTTAGATGTAAACACCCACACGTAAGCAAGAAGAGGAAAAAAAACATTCCACGTATTTTTTTTGCCAAGAACCCACACGAAAAATAAATTAACGTAAAGCATTCTCGTCCTACCAAATTTATAGTTTGTTACCATGCGTGCTCTTGCTTATCAACCTCATCAATTCTTATCACAGCTCTGGTATACGTTCTCCGACGCAAAAATCCTTAAGAAAATCGACCTGAATTATTAATCTCATAAGAGATTACGTTTCATAACGCACATGTACACAGTTTTGGATCGATACGGACCCTTATAATCCCGAAAAATAAAATTAATTCACAGGTAATTCTATCGAGGAACCTCGAATAATGGAAAACATTAAAGTAGAAACGGGATTACCAAAATCTGACTCACGTGTAGTAAAAGGTTTAACAGAGAAAGAGAGAGAGAGAGAGAAGTTAAAGAGTGAAGCTAATCAATAAAAGACAACAGAAGGTTTAATAAACGTTAATCCTTTCAGTTTAGTTATTTAATAAGTAACAGCAGATTAAATTAATAGAAACTCGATAGAGATGTTGAAGAATAATTAATACATAATATGAAATAGAAGAGTAAAGAGCAGGGTGATATTAAACGCAATTAACCCGTTGTGTACCATTTTTAATATTGCAGTTCAGTGATAAACTAAGAACGAGGATAAATGGGTTAAGGATGATACCATGTGGATTTTTAGACTATAAAAGGATCAAGAGTAACGAGCGGGAATATTGGTAAACAGAGATGATCGAAATGTAAAAAAAAAACAAGAGAGAGTAGAGCAGCTCCGATCTGCTTCAAAAACAAACGCTGCTAATTCATTTTATCTGCACGTAACGTACCGGTAAGCATAACCATCTGTTGATGTTACATACAGTTCACATCATAGGTGAAAGAAGGACTAGAATACTCACCCACGCTTCTCTCTGCCAGTACGTTTTGGTCGAGGGCGAAGAACAAATATGTTAGCACAAACACTGTGTACACCATGATCACAGGTCAGAGGTCACAGTTCGCGTAACAGCAGTAGCTGTTCCATCTGACAGCTGCCGGGATTCGAATCCAATTCAAAGAGGGACTCACCCCTATACCAGCTGTTGAGACTCTCGTATCGTTTTTCACCTTAGAAAAAGATGGTCGGGCAGATGCGACTTTCTCTGCACCACTCTGCCACTATGGCGACAGTCACAGCTGAGGTAGTGCCCGGATGCTGGTGACGTAACGTTGACGTCAGTATACCTATTGATTTTTCTTCTGATGTGATGAGGGGTAAGATCTTTCCGAATGTAATATTCTGCGATATATTCATTTTTTTTTATTTTATGTAAATATTTATATTTATTTTCTATTTTTTGAAAATAATTTATGTTTATCTTTGCTTAAATAAACAGTATAATCTATATATATAGTATTCTTTTGAGTGGATGCGTATAAAGTTAGAAAAAAGCCAGGAGAATATAAAGAAAAATTTAATTTGAAGAGGTGAGACGAGTCCGTTCCGGATGCCTCCAGAAGGCGTTGCTGAATTTATAATTTACACGTTTTATTACGAATGGTTCGCGCGCGTTTACTGACGCGCGATCGCAATCTGTTACGATTAAGCTTCGCATTATGAAAATTTGTATGTGTTACGGAAGGAACGTTATACATCATTCGGCACGAGTTTCAAAACTCGTATATTATACTAGACATTACGACGCCCATTCGAGGTTAAAGTATGCAAATAACCGCAACGCGGACGTCGTAATTCGGTCTCCACCGGCCACGTGAGACTGTTACCAGAGTCAACGGTCTTTGTAGCGATCGGCGCGACCACGCTGCGACGCGATTCTTTATAGCGTCGCGTGAGCGGAAAAGCGATTCGTTTTGAAACGATGTCACAAAAATAAGTTAGCAATCACGTGATTAAGAATTATTTAAATTTACACCACCACTTCGCGTGATATTACGCGATTTCCGGTACCGCAAACCCAGTCATGTGACTTGGATACAGTTCATTTTGCACGGAAATGACATCAAGATACCACGTGACTATAGAGCTAAGTGTTTTTTTTTGCAAAACAAACTTCGCAGTTATTTATTGAAAAAAATATCTAATCTACCAAAATTTTAAATAAATTTAAATATTTATATTCTTTTAAAGTTTTAAAATGAAATATAAGGGACAAAAATGGGTGAGTTAGGGAAATATCTGAATTAGGGAAAATTTACATCTAAGAAAAAACGATTTTTCAAAGTTTTTTTAGAGACCTGTTCGGAAGTAAGATTTTATTTTCACACATTTTATTCGGGATAAATATATCAGAATCATAATTATAATTTAAATTAATAATTAAAATGATGTAGGGAATTTACGTGAGATTTTTCAGAATAACAAATATTTTAAAATATTAAAAACAAAACAAAAACTCGGAAAGAATTTTAGGAAAACATTCTGAAGAGGAAAAAAGAGATATATCTAGAGAAAGCATCATTCTAAAAAAATCTATTAGTTAAAGGTTATTTTTTCAAGATCACGTCTTATCTTGACTGCCACACGTCTTACTACTAAAATATTCACGAATTGACTAACCACCACCCATTTATTAATTCTCATGACCTTATAAATAAGTAAATAAAAAATCGAACGGTTCAAAAAACAGTTTATTTCGGTAGAAAAATCGAATCAGTATAAATTCCTAATTTTAAAATTCTCTGCTTTCATTGGCCGTATTTCTATAAAATAAAATAAAAAATAAATTTATTTTAGCCAATAAGATTATCGAATACATTCGATATGTTGCTATGTATTTTAAAATTTTCGAATTTAATTTAATTTTTCGATCGTACGCCGTTAGCGTATTGGATAAAAATATTTGAATATAACCAATAAACTTCATTTTCGTATAACTTAAAAATATCGATTTTAAATTCGTCCAATCGTATTCTATTAAAATTTTAAATGCTGTTCTAAAAAGATACGCCATCTTTCGTTAAAAAAAAAACCATGATTCGGTTTTTAAACGAGTGAAATTCTCGATTTTCGAATGGTCCTCTTTTTTTATGGCCCTTAATTCTTTCTAGTTTTCTTAGGATCTCGAGTATCTTCGATCTCCTGTATTAATTCCGTACCTTCGGGTTAACTATAACTTATCGAATTTAATTTAATTTTTCGATCGTACGCCGTTAGCGTATTGGATAAAAATATTTGAATATAACCAATAAACTTCATTTTCGTATAACTTAAAAATATCGATTTTAAATTCGTCCAATCGTATTCTATTAAAATTTTAAATGCTGTTCTAAAAAGATACGCCATCTTTCGTTAAAAAAAATTATGTTTAATTTATAAAATAATAAATTATTTTTATGATTTTCATAAATTTTAAAATTTATTTATTTATAGCTATAAACACTAATTAATTTTGAAGTTTAAAATATATTAACCAATAGACGTTTTCCATCGAAATCATAAAATTCCAATTAAAAATTATTAAATTTTTTTTTTATGTTACATTTTCTCTGAACTGGCCCATTACACCCCACAGTACCCTATATACCTGAAATTTTAGGTACCCCGACTTGCATACTTTTTGACTTATATTATGCTTTCCATTCCCATCTATTACATAACTCTGGGGTATATACCTGAAATTTTAGGTACCCCGACTTGCATACTTTTTGACTTATATTATGCTTTTCGTTCCCACCTATTACATAACTCTGAGTATTACTGTATTTTAATAAAAACTACTAGGAGAATACAACTAAATATTTTTAGCCATTTCAAGCTTATAACTTTATTAGTTTTCAATTTAGCCAAAAATCAATTGAATAATAAATAATCAATAATCATTATATTATTGATTATTTATTTAATAATTTTTAATATTATTATTATTTTTTAATATTCAACAAAAATAAATTGAATAATAGAAATATAATTGATCATAAATCTAAATTAATTATTCACTATTTTATCAACAATTAAAAATATTATCCTAAATAAATTTTCAGAATTATACTTACATACAACCATATGTTGACCAAAGAAATCTCCATGATCCCATAATTTTAAAAGATATAATAATCAAACTAACTATTGAAATTACAAATAATAGTGCTATTTGCATAAATATTCTGGCAGCTCTCTTGTTTTTGTAGTTACTTCCACTATATTTCATCTGAAATAATAAAATTACTGTTAAATTTTTTTTTATCTTAGTTAACTTATTTTTTAATCATAGGATTTCTTTCTTTCAATATCTAAATTGTTAATTTTTATTAATTTTTAAAGGAAAAAATTTTCCTGGAAACATAAAATTAAAATTAAAAGTATATTTAAAATAAAACAAATATGAAAAAATTATTAAATAAGCATATTTAATGGATAATATAAGAATAATGTAAGCATCTCATACTGATCAATATAATTAATATCTAGGTTTGTTTATTATTAAGAGGAGACATTAATCGAAATTTATTCATTAAAATTTACAATTAATTTTCAACTATTCCACTAGGTGCATTTGGCTAGCTATGTTTTATTTAATCTCATACTAAGCTTATTTCAATATAGTTGATAAGATAAAAATGGATTCTGTCTAGCTGCACTATCAACTTCACTTTCTGAACTTTTTTCTGTATTTACAGTTTGTGTATCTTCTGCTCTCTCTACAAAATCTGTAATCTTACCTGCTACAATCCACTAGAAAACATGTTCCTTAACATTTACCCAAAAAAAATTTAAGAATAAAAAATTTTTTCTTCTCATTCACATTCCTGTATTGAAGAATAAAAACTTATTTTTTAACCAAGAATTAAACGTCTGGAACACAAAATACTCAATTGTCGCCACTTAATTCAATTTCAAGTCAAAATTGAAAATAGATTGCATATTGTCCCTCTCATGGCAAACTAGTGAAATATTATTTGACTAATTTTAACAAAGTATTTCTCAATGATTGCATTTTGTGTATTTATTATTTGCCCCTAGTATGGATTTACAAAAATTAATGAAAATGTTTTGTTTAAAATGTAATTTTCTAAATGTGTTAAGTAAAAACTGTGTTGTAGAAGTATTGTGTTATATGAGGGTTTCTGCAATTTTCAAATTGTGTTACATTCTGATTTTAATTTTAAAAATGTATATGTCACAATATATATTTATATATTGTATATGAGGTCCAAAGAATCATAAGAAATGCAAAAAATTCACTGTTAATAACTCATTCTCGAATTCCCCCTTAAAAATCAAATTGCCCCTCTGTGGGAAGTGCACTCCATGTTGGGAACCACTGATCTAGACCAATAGATATGCATCTTAGGAAAAGTTAAGGACCCTCCTATTTTAATTACATAATTTTCTAAGAGAGTTCTATAGTTGCTGGCTATTGGATAAAGATGGGAGTTTTGGGGAATAATTGAGGGCTAGCTATTCACTTTTATCCTCTGATGAACTATATCAGATCACAATACACTATATCCCCTATTTATTATAAACATCATTAGATGTCAGTGTTACTCTGGCAAATCACTGAATGGAGAAAAATCCAGATATTTATTTTGGCATTTTTTATATGAACATCCTGCTTTACTTTATGTACTGCTATCTACCTTATTTTATTTTAATTTTTAAATAAATAAAATAAAATTGAAGCATTACACTGCAATATAGGAGAAAAACTTTGATTCAGAGAAATAGAACTAATGTTTTCGGCGTATTATGCCATCCTCAGGTTCAATTCTTTTATAAACTTTTGGTTTTCAATAGAACATAAACATCAATTCATGTCATATTTTAAATATAGTATAAATTTATAAAATTTAAAAGTTTTTTTTTCTAAAAAATTTTTAAAATAAAGCAATGTAATTCAACCATAAATGTTACAATGTAACAAATACGAAAAACATTGTACTAATCATAATTGCGAAAAAATATTTATTATTAACACTTTATAAATTTTATAATCATTCACTATGAAAAAATTTTTTAAAGAAAAACTTTTAAATTTAAATTTATACTATATTTAAAATGTGACATGTATTGATGTTTATGTTCTATTGAAAACCGAAATCTTATAGCAGAATCGAACCTGAGGATGGTGTAATATGCTGAAAACATCAGTTGTTTTTATCTGAATCAAAGTTTTTCTTCTATACTGTAGTAAGTGCTTCAATTTTATTTAAGAATTAAAATATGTGAATATCATCACAAATCTGCCTATGGCATAACATGGTAGGTCTACAATAATAGAAATCTTTAAAATTGCAATAAAATAAATGATTTTTGTGCAATTTATTGACTTATAATTATTTTAGGTTTATATGCCTGTTTTAAGTATTTTGTGAATGGTTTGAGTTTTAGTACTAGTTAGCAGAAGTAATGTGGATAAATCATGTGATTTATTCACTTAGTTTATTGACTCAAAGATGTCTGAGGCCCAAATTAATTGATGTATTGCTATGAAATTTTTACGATACAAATTCACAGAATTTTTAATTCCTAAGATTTATAAGAATTTTTCTTGAGGATCAAAAATTCTGAAATAATAATTCTCAAGAATCAGGAATGAAATTTTCTTGTAAATCTTGAGATTACTCGAGATGGGACTCTCAACCACAATCACTGCACCTTTTCTGCCCTTGGTTTCTTTTTTTCACATTGTAATATAAATTCCTCTCTTGTTCCAAGAATATTTTTTTTATCCTTGTCATATCTTATACTATTAAAAAAAAGTATTTCTTCTGTTATATACTAATGAATAATCAACTGATTTTTCAATCTGTTTTTTTAAGTTAAATAATTTATTATAACTAACTTTTCTAAACTTTGTCCTTTTTCTTTACTTTCTCATTCCTATTTTGCATTTCTTTATCATTTTCCACTGATTTCATATTGTATCTGTGCATTTCAGTGACATTAGTCAAAATAGATGTTTTGACTAATGTGATAATGGATGATACTTTTGATCAAATATAATTAAAGAAGACCCTTACAGATAATAGCCTAAGTCTTATTTTAAAGAAAGAGAACAAAAAAATTAAGAATTATTTGAATTTAAAAGCAATGATAGACAATGTAAAGTATATGACCAAGATGTTTAGAAAAGATACTTATAGTTTATAAGTATTTTTTCTAAATACTTTATACAATCCTGCATTGTCCAAAGAACCTTGACATTATAAGAATGCAGGAATTAAAAGCTTTGCTTAAAAGGCTCAACATACATTATAATAATACAAATGATAAGCAGCAAGAATTAGAATAGGTGACTAATGTCTCTAAGATGCATGAATATGATATGAAGTAAAATATGATGAAGTTTTTTATGGTGCCTCAAAAGGATCATTCATGATGTTGCATCTTTGCTACCACTCTCAGTACCACTAAACATAAACACAATACTTCACATCTTGGATTGAATGGAATCAGAGTTCCATTCTTTAAACAGATAGAGCTCAAACATGAGCTTCCTATTCCTGTTACCCCCTCTATGATAAGTTTGCAGAGTTGGAATTAGAGAGGGCAGGAAAGCTCAAGTCTCTCATCATTGTCTTCAACCCAAGGCTTACCATTCTTTCAGTTGGCACTATTAAGACTTCTATGCCTCAACTATTCATCTCTTCAGCACTGTATACAACCTTGGGATTTGAGACTTTTAGAAAACTTCTACCTCATACAGAGCATATGAATTATTGATTATAACAATGTATTAAAAAATTGAATGTGTGTGCATCATATAAAATTGATGATTCAAAGAACTTCTAAATGATATAAAACTATTAAAGATTGTATATTATGAATAGAATATATTTAACTTCCATTATGTGCTAATAATAACATGTCTGAGTCAAAAACATTTCAATCTATATTTTTTCTTCTATTTAATTTAATGAATAAAAAGTAATTGACATTTTTTAATTAGTGCCCTTTTTTGATAGAAAATATAATAAAGGTAAATGGTAACCTGTACTTTAGCACTGTACAGTGGGTTCTCGATATCCATAGTCTTCCCAATCAATTGTTTCTTATTTCTTTTGTCCACTATTTAACACTATTATTTCCATATCTATTTTTGATTCTCGTATTTATTGCCATATTAATACTAATCTCATGCCCTTCTTGGGAATTGATCCATCATACCCACTACACTTATATATTGTGCATCAGTCCTAATGTTCATATCAAGAATGTAATAGATTCTTCATATGATTCAATATCAAGAATGCAATAGATGGCAATGCAGTTGTCTGGGATAAAATTAGTTCCTATTGTATGAATGCTGCATGGAAGTAGTAGTTAAGGCCTTATTATGTAATCACTTTCTCTGAATCCCAAGTGGAGATACCCCAAAAAATCCAGGGAGAGATTGTTGAGTGGGTAATAACTAGTTTGGTTTGGAATTAGAGCCATCTGATTTTGAAGAATTGTTGGAAGCATACAATGAAGAATTTAGCACTCAAGACCTAGTTAGTTCAATTGAGTGAATTCAAGGATCCAGAGAAACAGGGCTGGGGAGCTGGAGTCGTAGCCCGGAGCCATGGAGCCAGGAAGTTTTGGAGGAGCCAGAGCCATTAAAAATTCTGCTGGCTCCAGCTCCTAATCATCTACCATATATACTCAAATATAAGCCGACCCCCCCAACTTTAGAATTTAAAAATCTGTAAAAATTCACAACCCATGTATAAACCTACCCCGACTTTAGCACTTAAAAATTCGATAAAAATTTGAAATCAATAAATTATACGCGAGATGTCTTTGATTTTCTGACTATCGATATAATGCCATTTACAAAAATAAATATTTTATTGAAACTTTAAATATATACATATAAAATAAATTAATAAATGATTTTATTGAATCTTTAAATATATGCATATAAAATAAATTATTATAATATATTTTATTGAACTTTAAATATATACATATAAAATAAATTATTATAATACAAATACCCAATATATTCAATTAAAAAGGTAGTAAATGATGATGTGATAGTAAGGTAAGTGATGTTTCATGGTAGCAGTTATACCAAAAAAACTTTTATAGTGATGGAGCCGGAGCTGGAGCTAAAGCCTCACTGGAATATACTGTGGTTCTGGAGCCGGTGCCAGAACCTAACTATTTCAAGCCAGCTCCCCAGCCTTGCAGAGAAATCATCCAATGAAGAGGTAAAAAAAAAGTTAAGAACTTCAACATTGATGGATTTTTTCAAATATTGAGAGATAATGAAGCTGTTAGATGAAGACCAAAGGTCATTAAGGACATGAAAACTGATCTTCATTGTTATAAAGAAGTTCTGAATGAGTGAAAGAAGACAAGGATGCAATAAACTCAAGATTCTTTTTACAAGAAGAAGAATTATTCTTCCAGTGATCTACAGCCCTCAACTTCTGGACATTAAGTTTGTGATTTATAAAAAGAATCAAATTGATATTTGTATTGCATGTATTAATCAATAAAATTATTGTTAAAGTAGTCTGTTTTCGTATTTATTTACCTGAAAAACAAATTTAATATTCAAAATTTATCCTTCCAAGAACAGTTTATCAATATAAATGTCAGTCTATTATTGCATATCCATTTGTTTTTTATCCATCATACTTTTAAAAAGCCAATTAATGATGGATATACACACAAATTTATTAATTTATGTGTATATGTTAAATAAAATAATGTTCAAACTCATGAGGTTTCAATAAATTTCATTTTAAAATTTTTTCAGTTCTCTTATTTTTTATGCTTATAACTTAATTTTGCACTTCAGTGTAGAATATTGCTAATTAAAAGAAAAGAATTTCATATTCGTTTGTTTTAAGATTTTCATATATTAGATAAATTTAACATCATTTAAGATTTTAAAGAATATATTTGATATCTTATTGTAATACTATTGTGATATCATTATTAGTCTATATAAAATGTAATGGCATAAATTTGTAATGAGTATTTGGAATATATTTACAGATTTTGTTAACTGAAGGATTTGATAGTAATAATGGAAAATTACAACAGGATAAAAATGGCAGAAGTATTCTTCATGATGCTGCATTACAGAATCACATATCTAGAAAAGTTCAAAAAGAATTAATTGAATTCATAATTGGTCATTGTTCTGATCTATTAGAAATCAAAGACAAGGATGGAAAGTTACCATATGAATTAATATCATCTGAAAGAACTGAAGTGAGAATCTAGTTTTAATTTTTTATTAATTTTTATATTATATTCAAAGTTATTGTTCATAGTTAATGAGCAAAATTGTTTATTACAATAGGGTTCTAAATGGAAGTTTTATAATAATAATTGATGATAAATTATCTCAATTACTAATAACGTAAGAACAAAATTCATTTAAATTAGAACCAATTAACATTATATTTTTATAACACAAAAACTAAACACTTAAAACAAAGCACTAATTACAGTTAAGTTCAAAACTTTTTAATAAACATTTATTAAAAAATTGCTTTTGATCGTTCAAAAAGATCCTCTTCAGTTTGTATCTCTTCAGAATACAAAAATGAAGAGGAAGAGATCCTCTTCAATTTTCTATTCTCAGAATACAAAAATTTGAATGTAGATGATCATATATTTACATTACATACATACATAGATCAGTTTGAAACAAAGCAAAGATAATTCTATAAATTTTAATTAAATTACATTGTAATAAATACTATAATATATTAAATTAATAAATAATTAAAGATTTTTATATTAAAAAAATAATTTAACAAAAAACGTATAATATCTATACAAAACTGACATATTAATAATTACATATTATAATTTATGCTATATTGCCATGCCTTAGAAATAAACATACTTGGTTGGTCATTAGTAACTATAGTAAATTTTTTTTGTTTGTGCTATTACTAATGATTCTTTGAGGAACAAATTTTTATTTCTTGAACAAATCTTTATAACTTTTATTACTTGGTAACAAATATACCTGGCCAATATTTTTTTGGGACAAAAATGGCATCATTCATGTGGATTTTGTATTCCATGATGCCAACATCAACAGTGAATACTATTGTCAAGTTCTACAAGATGTGCATAATGCTCTCAAAAAAAATTAGCCTCGTTTGATCACTGAAAGCTGATCTGCAGGATAATGCATGACCTCTTACTACCCATCACACCACTTTACAGGAACTTGACTGGGAGATATTGCCACATTCACCTTATAGTCCTGACTTCTCTCCAAATGATTTCCCTCTATTTGAACCACATTAAAGAAGTTATTGGAGGCTAACCTTTAAGCAATGATGATGACATAAAGCAGGCAGTCATATCATGACTCTTGTGCAATGAGAAACTTTTTACACTGATGATATCCAGGCACTGGTAAAATGTTCAGATAGATGCATTAATGTGTAGCAAGGGATTACATGGAAAAGTAAAAGTAGTTTCCATTCTGATAAATGTGTTCTGTTATTCTATACAATCAAAAATCCCAGTTTGACTTGAATGCCCCTTGTATATAATAGCCCATCATCTATCAAATTGTTTACAATATAAGATGATGTCACATCTCTTTTTGGCATTTAATTATTAAAATAATTTTTATTATATTATATATTTTAAAATAATGATGTAGCAATTTTATAGTTAAATAATAAAATAACATTATTTTAATAAAAACACAACTCAAAAGCCAAATAGTAAGAAAAACCGTTTAATCAAAAACGTTTTCGGCTATCCACGTAGCCTGCCTCAGTTATAATACACAGATCAGAGAAGTTTCTCTCCCTCATCATACCAAGTCAGGAACCAATCAGTGACCGGTTCCTAACATCAACAAACTCCAGTTGGACAGTCACCAATCAAATACATTAATACGAAAACCCGACAAAACGTTTACAACTAACATTACGATAAAACATCTTTACAACATATAAAACATTTTACATATAAACCATATATAGTACATATAAAACATTTTAAAATAACGTTATACCAATTACAATAATCTTTAAATTTCAATATATAGGTATATAACGAACATGAAAATAAACTAAAAATAAAAAATAAAAATAAAATAGTAACCGTAATATCTGCCATAGGAAACCTAGAACATAAGAAAGGGGTACCCAAAACAAATCTGCGGTAAAACGACATATGGTCCGTCCCCAAGCCGCTGGTAAGACCTTTAACTAAAACAAACCTCAAAGGTCACTGTCGCTACAAATCTGTCCTACAGAACCATATTCCAAGTTGGGTACAACAATCAACATCCTCTCCTCCTACATTGAACAGATGGTTGAATTCTACCCCTTACCCACACATACAGCCTTTAATTAAAAAACAAACACCATAGGTCACTGTCGATATAAAACTGTCCTTACCGAACCATATTCTAAGCCGGGTATAGCAATCAACATTCTTTCCATCTATACCGCACTGCCTCTCGAAGTAATAAAATCACAATAATTATACAACAGACATATATCATCAAGCTTCAAAACTTAAAAGGGGAAATGGGCACGGCCTTAGCCAGAGGGCTGTAGAACATGACCTCACTATTTTGTGGGATCAAATAAAAATTTTGAAAAGTGCAAGAGGGATCCGAGAGGGCAAGATATTGGAGATCCTTACTATTCACTCCCTAGGCAAAACCAGGCATGTTATAAATTACAAAGATTTGCTTGCGCTCCCCCCAGCATGGGCCTGGCTTGCTGAGTAATTTAAAGGTGTGGCCCCGTGCCAAACGGAATTCTGAGTTTAGTATTGTTTTTATGTAATATACTGTATTATTTTTGTACAGGTTAAAAAAAAAAAAATTTTTAGTCGGGCACCTTTGTCTAATATTGTTTACGAGTAACGTATTGTATTATACTTTGGATGTATTTTCTTTTTATTTGTGTTTTTAATCTGCAGATTGGTATTAGACTCGCTATCTAAGCCTATGGCAATTCTTGCTATTATTATTATACGGTAATGTATTATTTTTATGTTTGTAAATTATGTCCTATGATACTTTAGATTCGTAGAGATAATATTACATTGATTTCAATTTTAAGGTTTCTAGTTAATTTAATTTTATAGATTTTGATTTTATTAGTATATTCGGATTTTATTGTATTAATTTGTATGTAATCGTTGATGGTATTAAGAACCTTGTAGTCTGCAACTTAGTATTAGACTCTTTGTTTAAGATTACGGCAGTTCCGGTTATGGTTATTATACAGTTCTGTATGATACTTTTGTAGTGTCTGTTAATTGGTCCTATGATGCTATGTAGTTTCGTAGGGATATTTAGCTGGTTTCTATTTTAAGGTTTTCCTAGTTTATAGAATTTTGTAGATTTTGATTTTGTTATTATTTTTAGACTTTAATGTATAAAATATTAATTTGTATTTAATTTTTGAAGCTTGATGATATATGTTTGTTGTATTATATGGTAATGTATAATACTTTTATAGTGTCTGTAAATTGGTCCTATGACGCAATGTAGTTTTGTAGGGATATTTAGCTGGTTTCTATTTTAAGGTTCACCTAGTTTATAGAATTTTGTAGATTTTGATGATGCTGAGGACGCGCTGTGGTACTGAAATTTCCTTGTTTTTAGCTGAGTGTCCCATCTATATTATTAATCTGTGAGGTTTTGTTCCTCTTCGGAATTCTTTGGTGGATTTTACTAAAAAATCTTAGTTTAAGAATTTAAAGAAAATAGTCCATAAATTTCCACCGATAATTTGGCAGTAGCCCGGGTGGTGGTCGATCGGGGACATTCTGGTCCATAAATTTCCACCGATAATTTGGCAGTAGCCCGGGTGGTGGTCGATCGGGGACCTTCTGGATATTTAAATATTTAGGTTCCGAAATGTGGATAGCGTCGGAGAGTAGCCGATTTCGTCACTTCTGGTTTAGGAAAGGAGTGGAAGCGTCCGTCCGGGTTCCTCCCAACAACCAGTTAACAGAGGGCGTATCTATCTAGAAAATTTTAACTGGAAACGCCAGCGGCGGGAGGAAAAAACGCTAAATAGACGAGTTCCGTCTTTCGTTTTTTGCGAGATGGGGCGGTTCCCCTACGGATTCTTCTCCGTCGGGATTTGGCCAGAGAGATCTTTGTTAACGGATAGCCGATGAATTTGTAGTTTCTTTAAATCCCTCTCTCCCTCACCTACCGACTATAATTTGCCGCGTCGCTATTAGGTATACGCCGACGGAAGAAAGAAAGGGAAGGAGAGCGGCCAGCGTTTTCGAATTTACGAGTTACCACCGTCGGAAAGAAAAGATTGCGACTTTTTATAGTTTAAACCAAATACCCGGATGGTTGGGTTATGTTTTCTAGGAAGAAACCGGAACGATTAGTGATAGCTACCGTACTCAATGGTGTTTCGTTATTTTTTGCCGTATTTTTGAAGATGAGGCCGTGGCGTAAACTTACCGAGAAAAAAGCGGAAACGAAAGTCGAGAACGACCGAAACGAATTTTTTAAACGTTACATCAACCAGAATCCATCCGTATATGGTAGCGGCCCGGTAATAAATTTTAGACAGCTTCGGCCAAGCGTCGACGCGAACGTGAACGCGAAGAAGAATGACGTCATCGAGTACACGTTCCAGGCGCGCGTTGGTAGAAGAAATCCGCTTGGGCCAGTCGTTACTTACATCTCGGAGGATAAAGCGGTGGCTATACCCTCCATATTAACAGGAAGAAGAAGTCGTTACTTCCCTTAACTTCCCCAGATAGCGTCCCGCGTGTACCATCGTATTCGTTTAATAGGCTGGCGCGGAACACCAACATTCGGGTCCGTGACCGGTGGATTGGCTTTCTCTATTTTATTAAAATCACTTCGATAGTAACTAGAAAAATATTTAGATTAAATAAAATCGAAACAAAGTTTTTCCACTGGGTGCGAGGTATCCAGAAATCACTCCTAAAAATACGGTATAAAAGTCGGTCTTGGAGTTACGATTTTTAACGTTTTTAATACAAAATTTAATTATCGTATGGTAGATACGAGTCTAAGGAACTAAAAGATATGGCATTATATTTAGTCGTTTAGTCAATATAAACGTAGGTAATCACCGAGACCAACCTTCCCGCCTAAGCGTCGATTTTTCGACGGATAGAACGCCAACGAACGACGTCGATACAGAACTTTCCTTATTTATTTATTTTAACATAAATAGAGGGCGTACTCAGTGGTTTAACCCGTAGAAAAGGAAGGAAGAAATGAGAAGAAAATAGCGTAGGTTGAGGACAGAGTTAAAGATTCCTGCCGAAGAAAGTGGACGGGCCACTAGAGGAAGAGTAGTAATGAAAGCGGCCAAAATTAAACATAACAAAATAAAATATTACATAGTGTATGTGATGAAATGGTAAAGCAATCCAGAGAACAGAAATCGGAGACATAAAATTTGTTTCAATTGTTTCGGTCCACGGTGAAAATACAGTCAAACTGCTAATTGTTGTTGACAAATTGTCTAAAAGAAACAAAACATAAGGCGAAAGCGATAGGTTGAAGATGATTTGATGAGGGCGAGATGATGGGAACTACTGTATGTTGAAAGGAGATGCGCTAGATAAGTCAAAAATGAAGATCACTCGCGTAAGCGCGAACAGTGGCAAACACGAAGCTAAAGGAATAGGAATACGTGGTAAGGTTGGAAGAGAAATTAATGTAAAAAAACTCAATAAAATGTGAAAGCGGAAGAGCAACGGGTAAAAGGAGCTTAGTTCCTGACCACGAACTGTCTGTCCTTACTAAGTGCCTGAGTAAGATGGAGGAATATTTCCAATGCTTTCGAGAGTTGTTTGTTATAAATAAAATATTGCGATTCACCGGGCCAATTAAAGCCAGCTGGTAAAACAGTTCTTTTCGAGCGCTCTCTGTAGTTATCAAATTTGTTGCAGTCAAAAATGAGATGATAAGAGGTTTCAGCCCCACCAGAGTCGCAATCGCCAATTCGGAGTCTTTTAAGGCCAAAACGATGCGGGTAACTATTTAATTTGCTATGACCAGTAAAGAGCTGTGAAGTGAAGAAATTAGAAGTGTAGTGTTGGCGGAGAAAGAGATCCTTAATATTAGAAATGATCTCGAAGGCGTGTCTGCCAGTATCGGAGTTGTTCCATTTTTCTTGCCAGATATCTAAAATATAATCCCTAATAGTTCTTTCTATGACACTGGTAGAGATCTTTTTGTAAGCCACTTTAAAGTCGGTGGTGGTTGCTAATTTAGCTAGATGGTCAGCCTTGTCGTTACCCCAGTTGTTGGAGTGGCCACGGATCCAGTGGAAATTTATAGTCCATTTGGCACCGAGAGAGTCCAGAATGTTGCGAATTTCTGAGGCAAGGTTAAACTTAGATTTATGTTGAGCTAGAATTTGAAGCGCAGTACGGCTGTCTGAAATAACGAGGCAATTCCTTCGCGGACAATTAATTAATAGCGCTGAAGGCTTTTAGACCCTTAAAAATAGCGAACAGTTCAGCTCGGATAATGGTACAGTTGTTATCGAGTTTAAAACTCCCTTGGTAAACAGTACTAGCGGCATTGTTGGCGATAATAACTCCAGAATCAACTCCATAGCTGCTTTTGGAGCCGTCTGTAAACATTAAGATATTATCGCTAGAGTTAGGGACATACTCGCTATATAAGAAGTTTTCGAAGCGTGAAGGATGGGTAGAGTAATTAAAAGATTCCTCGAGGTAGCCAAATGAATAGATAATCTATTTGAATTGGAAGTCTTCTGGAGTTATAATTTTGGGATGATGTAGATTTAACAGTGTCGATCCAATCGAGTTCCTGACTCCTCAGATGAATAGGGATAATCCGTGAAAAAACTAAGATAGCATTAGTAGGAGCTGTTCTATAGGATCTACCGATCCTAAGGACAGACATCCTTTGGATGGTAAGGAGTTTCCTTTTATTTCGGCAGTTGTTAACAGCTGAGCTTTAAACCGGAGCAGCATAGGTGAGAACAGGCTCAATGGCTCCAATGTAGATCGCTTTCACAGCGTTACTTCCATAGCCCCAGGTGTTTCCAGAGAGAGAACGGAGGCTATTGGTAATCTCGAGAACTTTACAAGTAATTGATATGAGAAGTCCAATTAAGTTGATGATTCAGGATGACACCAAGATATTTGAGTTCTTTGACGTTAGGAAGAAGATGAGAGTCAATTTTAACAGAAATCCGTTTCTTCAAAGGGCCTCGTCTGCAACCACTAGGCAAGCACATTTGGTGTAATTGATGGGGACTCTGTTATCAATACTCCATTTACTAATGAATTGTACACTTCGTTGATCTTAGTTTGGAGGATATCGCGGATATCGTGGCTTATCAAAAGGACAGTGTCATCAGCATAGGCTCGGATGTAAGGGCAATGAGTTATGGTTTGGGAGGATTCCAAAAGGCTATTAATAAGAATGTTCCATAGGGACGGGCCGGAGCAAGAACCCTGAGGGCACCCACGATTGGCTGGGATAATAACACTAGTATTCTTGGTGAAGAAACCCACACGCCTGTTGTGAAAATAACTCTGTAGAAGAAAATACAAGTTCTTTGGGCAGCCAGAGGAGTAAAGTGACTGTAGAATTAAAGGTCTCCAGGCATTATCAAATGCTCCACATAGGTCGGTCGGATTGGACGAGTGGAAACGCTTCGGCTTTTCACTCTGGAGTTTCCACCGGGTTCGGACCCGGGTTCGAGTCTCGGGTCCCACCCCTTGAAAATATTTATCATGGAGTCCGGGCCCGGCCCGTCGATCCCCGTCCTCTACCATCCGGCTGACCCCTCCGCAGGGGTGGGCAGCCTGTGGAAGGGCTTGTTTCGCCACGCCATTTTAGTACTCTTACTGAGGGGAAAGTGGCATCATCTGTTGACAAAAAAAATGCTTCACGAAAGTCTATGGAAACGAGAATACTGTGTTTATTCCGTCGTTTAGCCTCACGAAGTTTGTCGATAATATTCTTTATAGCTCGAATGGTGTGGTGATCTGATTTGAAACCGAACTGTTGAGGATTGAAAAAATTTTTAGTTTCTAGATGCCAGAGGATTCTGTCGATAAGCAACTTATTCAGGATTTTACTGAAAACATTTAACAAACTAATGAATGGGACGATAACTGGGTGGTTTAAGGGGATCAGAGTGTGGTTTTGGAATCAGCTGGATACTGGCTAATTTCCAAGAAGAAGGGAAATATCCCAGATCCAGGCAGCAGTTGTACAAAATGAGAAAATCAGTAGGAATGGCATGAAAATTTGTACCGCCATTTCATTAGTAATTCCATCGGGACCAGGCGCTTTCCTCAGTTTCAGATTCTCGAAAGTCAGAGAATTTCTTTTGTGGTGAAAGGAGTATCATCATCAATATTAGGAATAGAATTAATGCGAATTCCGATGCTTCGATGGTATTCAGTGTCCTACTTCGGATCATCTTCAAGGAAATGATATCTTAGAATTGTGTCAATGGTGTCATCGATGTTATCATTGTTGTTACCGTTGGCTTTCTTAACTGTTGGAGGTAAAGGGAGCTCTTGTTTTTCCTTCTAACGAAGTAAAATGGAGCATTCCAAGGTTGTTTTCCACGAGTATCGTAACAAAATTTTCTCCAGGCTTTAGTTCTTGTGGAATTAATAAGAGTTTTGTATTCTCTGAAGGTTTGGAGATAATTGTTCTCGAGACTCTGCCGAAGAGTTGGGTCCAATTCCCGACGAGACTGGAAACGAGGCCACGATTTCGTCATTTCGGCGCTCTACGTCATTGTGGCGCTACACGTCGGTGCGGCCGAAGCCGTCTATTATAGCTACGGGCCAAAAACGGAATAATTTAAAGGTAAAAATGGAAATTGTCGGTTTTCGCATAATAGTAAAACGAGTCGGACCGCGGCTAAATATCCAAACCGCGTTGGAAATTATTTTAAGTAGGGTTTTCCCATATTCCAGATTTCAGTTAAAATTGTTTCGAATGATGGCGTGCCTACCAAACTTGGAAAATGCGCGCTCTACCCGGCTAAATGGCCGACCTTCGGTCATTTATATTTTAATCGATAAAGCCCACCCGGGGGTCCAGCTTTTTGGGAGAGGTCCGTCCAACCCCATCCTTCCACCGTCCGGTCGGCCGGTGACGGGCTGTATAAGCGATACAGAATACGGTGGCCGATATTGGCCGCCGTAATAAAGAAGGGAATTTAAATAAAGATATAAATTTATGGCCGGGCCGGAATACGCTGTTAAGTACAACGTCTTTCGTACGCACCGACAGAGGCCGTCTGTAATAAAAAATGTCCTGTCCTGGCTCGTCTTACGCCAGAATATTCGCGCAGTTCCTAACGCTCCAGTCGTTCTAACTTCCACTCGCCATTATTAATAAAATAAACACTATTAACCACACGCAAATTTTCGTAGCGCATCTACCCGTAGTCTCGTTATACATTATACTATATATATACTAGCATACACGTGCCCGGCGTTGCTCGGGCAGTTCGTGGTGTTGTACTTAAGTTTCTATTTCTCTTAAATTCTAACTCTAGATGACCTTCAGGATTTTCTTCAATGTATTCTGAAAATCTTTCCCGTGCAGATACATTTTTTATTTGAAATATGTGTCTTTTAAAATGTTCACTTCTTCTTTATCTCCTTTCTCTATTAGAATTCTGTCGATTTGTTCGATCTTCTAATGTTTCATTTTCCCGAGCTAAACGCATTCGTTTAGCATCAGCAGTTATTTCACCTAGAGTTCTTTCTTTTTCGTGGCATTATGAAATTTATACAACTGTACGATAAACAAAACGTCAAAAACGTTATATCAAAACACGTGAAACAACAATTATAGTCTCGAACCAAGAACATCAAGAAATACGTGAATTAATCTCAAATACAGATAAAAACTTCATAATAAAAACTTACATTGCAAAGTCGCGAATTTTAACGAAGATCAATAACAATAATTATTAAGAGAATTTAACGGTTAACGACTCTGCAAAATTCCAGAGTTTGGCCTGAGCACAGGTCTTAACTAAACTCTAACTTAAAAATAATTAACTACAAAACAATCTAACAATAACTATCGTTAACCGGCAAAAACAAAATGGAAACTTACAACTAGAAGTAACGAATAACTGTTAGATTGAAAACAACCAAACGATGTTAGAAACTTATACTAATAATTGGAATAAATTCTCAAACAAGTTGAATAACAAAAAAATATAAATTTATTAGACTCACCACTTTACAAAAGTGTTAATAAACGCTTTATTAAACTATAATAAAGCAACAATCGATAATTCAACAAAACTTGTTTAATCCAACTAAAATATCAAAGATCCAATTATTCACAAGAAATAAACCTTAAATATTACTTAAACCTACTACCTCCATCATCGATACAAACTTCAAACAATCGTCGATCTTTACAAGAAACTCAAATGTCACTTCGCCAACTTACGTTGATACACCACCTCTCGTTATCAAACAACACCTCGTCGGAGTCGTCTATTCCGTCAGCTTTTATACCGAGTGACTTACATGTCGTATTCTGAGACTAGCCGAATTTGAGCGCAATAATTCGAATTTTGGTATCAAATTATAAACCGCGATAAATCAAAAAACGCAATAATCGAAACCGCGATAATCGAGGTATTCCTGTATATTACTTATATTATTAATAAGAAGATTGAACAAAATAATAATATATGTTCGTTCAATATTTGATAGAAGAAAAGAATCAGGTGCTTATCATAATCTCATACAAGAATTAGGGCTGATTCTCTATCTTGAACTGCGCAAGGCATTCTGGTCTAGCAAGAGAACTTCCCCAAGTAGAGAAAGTTTTAATGTTAACGTTTGACGCCGGTGCCACGCTACGCTAAGTTTGACATTGATAGAATTCTGACTATAAACCACGACGCTAACGTTGAACGTCCAACGACTGCTAGCGACCTTGAAACGGCACGCTGCAGTTGGATTATAAACCAGCCTTTAGAGTCACTAATGTATTGTAGAATAAAGTCATCATATTTCATCTTCTTTAGCATCACTAATTTTTTGGACTTGTTGTCTCTAGTGATAGTAACTTCTTGGTCTAGTAACCAATCAAGAACTTGTTTAATGTCTCTGGGTTTAAGATGGGGCGTCTTGAAAGGGGTACTCTTTTACTCGCATGTTTCTTATTATATTCCAACCACTTAATGAATTAGAAGCCGAGCATAGCAGATGGTCATTTATTGCTGAATATAATAAGAAACATGCAGGTAAGAGTACCCCCCTTCAAGAGGCCCCATCTTAAACCTAGAGACGTTAAACAAGTTCTTGATTGGTTATTAGACCAAGAAGTTACTATCACTAGAGACAACAAGTCCAAAAAATTAGTGATGCTAAAGAAGACGAGATACGATGACTTTATTCTACAATACAATAATGACTCTAATGCACAAGTTTTGGCTAATGACCCCACTTCAAAGTTAAGTTCTTATATTACCAAATTCGTTAAAAAACCTGGTTTTCCATCCTTTTTAGATAGGAGAAAAGTTCCAAACCCAGCATGCCCTCGGATTTTTACTTTTATAAAAACCCACAAAGATCCCATCTCGGCTCACCCAATTGTGGAGAAATATCGCTCCCCCACCTTTTACATCGGAAAAAGCCTAGCTAAATAGTGTCTTGCGAGGCATGAAGATTATAATTTTTCTATTAAATATTGTAATATGTTTAAACTGATTTTAATATGCTTACTGAATTATTTAGAAAGGACTTTTATATATTTTATATTTTCCCTTCTCTCTATTTTTGCTTTATAACTTGGAATGATTCATATGTAAGAAAAGGGATAAGCATTTTAATGGGAATGGTGATAGAATAACAGGTTCTGTAAGGAGGACCAGCATGTGTTTAATTATTATTTTTTAGATATAATAGTTTAATACTTTTTAGAATCCTAGGTCTATATATTTTGGTGAGTTGGTGTGGCTGATAAAGGTAAATCTCTCACTGAAAGCCCGAAAGCACTCCTGCATTTTAATTTTACTTAAGGTCCTATAAACTAGTTCAGATTTTATTTTATTTGAAAACATTTCCAAATAAAGTGTGTTCCTGCTTAAGTGCTGTTATGTTTATTATTATTACAGAGATTCCAACAAATTTTCACTTCCTTAAATATTAAACATGCCTATCAAATCTAGAAATAAAAAATTGAGCAACAAATAAATTTATTTTAATGAAAAAATCTCAATTTTCTTGAAGAACAAACTAAGACAATACTGCAGTAGTAGTAGTAGTAGTAGTAGTTCAGATGATGATAATCAGCTACGCAGGAGGAGGAGACAATTTAGGAAAAGGATAAACACTACTTTTCAAACAGTGTATGAATTTAATGAGCGATTCTGAATGTCGTCTTTAAAACTCGAACAACTTGCTACAGACATCGGTTGTAAATTATTCCATTCAACAAATAGAAGTGAAGCGCTATCTGTCAAAATGCAGCTTTGCATTGCTTTACACTGGCTAGGTAATGGAGGTAAGTATCACTCCGTTAGCGACATGCACGGTATATCTAAGGCTAGTGTATGTAGATGTGTAAGGAGAGTAGTTGATGCTGTAAAGGAAATTAAATTTCCTGAAGTTGTTGATTGGCCTACCAATGTTTTGAATATATCAGCAGGATTTTTTGAAATACCAAGATTTCCTCATTATCGGCTGTATTGACGGAACTCTAATTTTCGAATCGATGCTCCATACGAACGAAGCTAATATTTTGTAGATCATCGGAAATCATTCCTTAAATTGCATGTTAGTATGTGGGCCAGACATGAAATTTTTCTATGTTAGTGCCAAATGGCCAGGAAGTGTTCACGATTAAAGGGTATTGAGAAACAGTTCTCTATTTATGAGAACAGAAAACGGATGGCAGCCTATCCCGGATGCTATTATCTTAGAAGATTCTGGTTATCCTTTGAGAAATTGGTTGATAACACCAGTACCCTATCATGGTGAAGAAGCTGGAGTCACTGCATTCAACAGGGCACACAAAAAAACCCGTAGAATAATTGAAAATGCTATAGGGATTTTAAAAGAAAAATTTCCATGCTTAAATTATCTGCGGCTTAAACCAGTATTTGCTGCAAATGTATTCAAGTGCTGCATTGCCCTGTGCAACATTTCTAGAGAGGTAGGAGATTATAATTTTGCTATAATTCAAGAAGAAGAAATAGACGATAACTCAAATGACGTAAATGAACAGATACCACAGAATGCCAAATATAGATTACAACAACTTATCAATTATTTTAGCACGTAATATACCATAAGTCTTATGTATTTTTAAATTAAAACTGAAATAAGTAAACGGAAATAATAATAAAAATTTTATTTGGTAAAAAAAGTGTTATTAGAAGTTTATATACAATTAAAGCATTAGAAAAATATAAAAAAAATAATCTACATTTTTTTATACATTATAATTAAGTGAAGCATTTTCCTCAGGATAATTCTCTATTATGTAGGTTATTGTGGAATCTAGTGTATTAGAACTACAACTTCCTGCCTCGAAATTTATCAAAGATTTGATAAATTTTGATGCAGGCAGCTGTAGTTCACACTCTAACTGTAAAATCTGTAGACTTTTTAAATAACTCTCTTTTTCTAAAATTTCAACTTGTAATTTCGTTTTCTTAAATTTAAGTTCATCATCATTATCCTGACAATTTTTTTTTATTCATTATTGTTGGCGGCACATTTTGCTCCCTCAATTGGTTAATCTCGACCGCTTCATTTTTTCTCTTCATCCAAACATTTTTCTCTTACTTCTTCCCAAGTTTCAGGGATGTGAAGACTCGTAACAGCTGGGCTATCATGACCTAATATTTCTAAAACCATAATATCCACTTCAGTTAATTTACATTCTTTACCCCCAGCTGATCCTGTTTTCTTTCTGTTGTCGATTTTTTTACTATAAAAGATATGAATGTCTCTTTAATACAGGTATATATTAATTAATCCAATAAATATCTGACAAGAGAGCCTGGATTCAAAAGACTAAACTACTGCAATCTAAATATAGTCGATTGTCTATAACTCGAATTTAAATTTACAAATTTTTAAAACAGACGTTAATTGCCAAATCGCTCATAACAGCTGTTTAGTGTTTCGTAAAATCTCATAATAGCTGTTTAGTGTTTCGAGTTATCGAGGTTCGACTGTAAAATCTTAATAATCTATTAAATTTTTAATTCTCTTACCATTGTAGCCTTTTTTAAATTTTGCCAAAATACATCTCTGCTATAAGTCCAATCTTTCTCCGGTGGTATCAATCTTAAACTAGCTATTTTGTTGTGTATAGTCTTCCAAGCATCACATTTTTGGGTTTTACTCAATGTTTTTGAGAATGCTCCAAATAAATAGTCCTTATTTTCTTTAATTTCTTTCAAAATAGCAACTTTGTTGGTCATTGTGACGGATTTTGACATTTTCAACCAAAGTGAGCTTACAATACAAAAACAAATAAACTGAAAGAGAAAACGAAACTATCCATGTGTGAGTCATGTGCAGTATTGCGCATGACACAAACACACCGGAAACTGAACTTTCAAATTACAAGTGTGAAGTTGTGACAAGTTTGTAGTACTTGTAATTCACAAGTTTGCTATTTTTTCTGAAATGTTAGTTCTTAACAATTTGTAGTTACAAGTGCTTGCAATTGACAAATTATAAATTTGTAAACTTGTACTTTCGTAAAACAGTCCCCTGGTTCACACCTAGATTGTAAGAACCAGAGCATTCCATTGTTTATTGTGTACTGAGCAAATAAGGATATTGTACAGTAAGCTGTGTGCATTGTGTTTTACAGAGAACTCAAAATAGAGAATCAAAACAGCAGATAAATCAAAAGATGTTTTCTATATAATATTGTTTACATATGGTATATACAGGGTGCGTTCACAAAGTTTCAAGACTGGGTCTGAGAATACAAAATTTATGAAACATTTTTGTACAGCGAACTAAGTCTTCAAAATATGACCCTTGGGCATAAACACACCGCTGCCAGCGTTTTTTCCATTGTTCATAGGCTCCCTGAAAGTCTTCGTGCGCAAGACTGTGAAAGGACCTCGTCGAAGCTGCCTGGACCGCTGGAATCATGTCGAATCGCTTCCCTTTCAAGTCTTTCTTGATCCGAGGAACAAAAAAAGTCACTGGGAGCGAGTGGGGGGCACTAGGGCTGTAGGGGGGGTTGCGGCAGTGTTGTCACATTGAACTTAGCCAAAACTTCGGCGACGGCAAGCAACGTGTGAGGGCGCATTGTCGTGGTGAACAGCCCAATCGTCTTTGATGTCTGGGCGGATGTGGTTGACTCGATCCTTCAAATGGCCAAGCACTCCAGCGTAAAACTGACCCGTGACACACTGTCCGGCAGGAACAAACTCTTCGTGGATCAGTCCTTTGGCATCAAAGAAAACAATGAGCATGCTTTTCATCTTTGAACTGTGCCACATGAAAACCATTGCACATGACACGGCTTCTTCTTGGTAGGACCACTTGAATCATACGAAAAGTCTCTGTCGCGGGTTTCTTCAGTTTCACACACAACTTTACAGAATAACGCTGCTCCAAATGATGCTGCATTTTCCACTCAACCAGTTTTCGACGGGGGTCACTGACACATACTCACGCCACTAGCGATTTACTCACTCCAACGTCTCGGAGGCAACTGATGCTCGTGTGGTCGGTTAGCTGACACCCCACACTACCTCACCCTGTTGGTGGAATGGGTATGCGCGCGCGCCCCTACTCAGGAAAAAATCAGTCTTAAAACTTTGTGAACACACCCCGTATACTATACTGTAAAATATACAGATTTTTAGAAATGTTAAGTTTGGATTATATATATAAACTAGCATACCCATGCCCGGCGTTGCTCAGACAGTTCGTGGTGTTGTACTTAAGTTTCTCTCGGTCTCGTTTTTATTAACTAAAGTAAGAAGTTTACATTAGTCATTATAATAAATACATATGTGAAATTAATATATACTAGCATACCCGTGCCCAGAGTTGCTCAGGCAGTTCATGGTGTTGCACTTAAATTTCTCTTTCTCTTAAATTATAACTTTTTAGATGACCTTCAAGATTTTCTTCAATATATTCGGAAAATCTTTCCCTTATAGATACGTTTTTTTATTTGAAATATGTTTCTTTTCGAATGTTCACTTCTTTATCTTTCTTTATTAGAATTCTGTCGATTTGTTCAATTTTCTAATGTTTTATTTTCCCGAGTTAAATGCATTTATTTAGCACTAGGAGTTAATTCACCTAAAGAGTTCTTTCTTTTACGTGGCATTATGAAATTTATACAACTGTATGATAAACAAAAACATTATATCAAAACATGTAAAACAATGTATCTTTCTTTCTCTATTAGAATTCTGTCGATTTGTTCGATTTTCTAATGTTTCATTTTCTCGAGCTAAACGCATTCGTTTAGCATCAGGAGTAATTCACCTAGAGTTCTTTTTCGTGGCATTATGAAATTTATACAACTGTACAATAAACAAAAACGTTATATCAAAACACGTGAAACAACAATTATAGTCTCGAACCAAGAACATCAAGAAATACGTGAATTAAATCTCAAATACAGATTCTTCTTCATAATAAATCTTACATGAAAAAAAAAAAATAATAATAATCAGTGATTGGAAAAAAGATGATAGATTAAATAATAAATCAGTAGTAGCATAAATAATTCGATAATTTTTATAAAAATCTGTTGTTATAAGTCAAATTTTTAAAAACACGTGAAACAACAATTATAGTCTCGAACCAAGAACATCAAGAAATACGTGAATTAAATCTCAAATACAGATTCTTCTTCATAATAAATCTTACATGAAAAAAAAATAATAATAATAATCAATGATTGGAAAAAAATATGATGCAATTAAATAATAAATCAGTAGTAGCATAAATAATTTGATAATTTTTATAAAATTCTGTTGTTGTATGTCAAATTGTTGTGTTGCTATGGTAATGATGGTTCGTTTCTCTACATGTAGTAATGATAGTGACAAACTTAAGTTTATTAGGCTAAATAAAGTAATGTAAGCTATAATCAATAGAAAATTAGAGAAAGATTTAAAAAAAACCGTAAAAACCTTTTAATATGAAATCTTAAGTTCAATAATTTAACAAAATAATATACAGCACAATACTCAATATTTGCTATTAAAAGCAGTTTCATTGGGTTATAATGGTCACGTGCAAGAATCAAATGTCCATTATGATCCAATGAGACTGCTCAGTTACTAAGGACACAATCATAGTAATCTAATGATATCGGCCAGCTAACATGTCATGACTGTTGTAACCCAATGAGGTTGATCAAATAGCATTGATCTTCCATCTTTGATTGTTATCAAGTAATTTAGGCCAATTACAATATATAAAATCAATTTCTAATAATCAATACCTATCTGTTAAGGAATTTATATAAAAAAATTTACAAACAAAAGTTATTTCATAAAAATCCATTCAGCCGTTCTTGCATTATAACTGAACATACGCTCTCAGGCATTTCAGATTTATAATATATATAGAGATGTATTTATTAAATTTAATAAATTTGGAGTTCATTTTCATTTCTATACTACACGTTTTCGATAAACTGCCAACCTGATAGCTGCCAAAATCATCCCCAAATGGATGGTGGCATATTATCAGGGTTTGATTGTATTATAATATGTGAAAAAATTATGTAACTTCATAAAGATAAGTTGTAACTTATTTAAACTGACTGCATTCAATTCAGAATGATAAGATATGTCTAAAATCGTTTAAAAAATCCAATTATCTATAAAAGTTTTGCAAAGAAACTAAAAAAAAAAATGTAATTCTGAACCCCAACTTTGCGATCTCGTAACTTGAAAACTGGATTTTGGCCCCACATGGGAGTTTCAGCAGTGAACTCATTTTATTTATCCTGCATTCCAAATAGAGATTAGCAAGCATGGGGCTACATCAAAGCACGGTATGGGCTATTCACAATTAAGTGCAGTCACTTGTCAAGTAAAAAATATTGTTCTATTAGTTGCACTTAGATATTACTTAAAAAAATCTGGAGACATGACTCCTAAAACTGAACACAATTATTCATGAAGTAAAAGATCCTACTACCTACAATACAATCATTCTAACTGATTCTGGATCATCATCATCATTTATGAATTATTTTTTGTTCTGGTAATAATAAAATAATACTAAATCTTCAAAATTATTTTAAAATGCTTCATTTTGTCACCATTTTCTTCCATCCATTACGACCTTCCACATTATATTTTATAATAAAAAGCAAATCACTTAATGTGCAAGATCTATTATTTAGATACAACATAGGTTTATGTTTCATAGCAATATATTCGATCGTCAAGACTCATGTTGTTATATTACTATCATTTATATACGGTACCATGCGAGTTGATTTCATGTATCAAACTACTTCAAATCAAAATTATTAATATTCAATTAATTAACTCTCTCTTAGCGAACTAGGAAAGGAACGACCAAATTCACTTACCACATATCAGTAAGTTTCTTGCATGATTCAGACACTTTCTGAAATTTACGCGGTGTACGACGATCCCGAAACATCTCAAAACACCTATATCGTATGCAATCGAGTCTCCCGCCACCATTAAAACAATGACAATAACAGAATTTTGCGCCAAAATGAAACGACTGATTTCATTGGCCGATATAAATACTTAACAATTAATTTTTAAAGTTCTTTATAATAAATATTTATGATATATGCTTACTATTATAAATTACGCAATTGTTAATTTTAATTCAACAAAAATATTAACTATAAAGAAACAAATAATTTTTTCCATGCTATACTTATACCTAAAGTGTTGCCAATCCATTATATTTAAAATTTTGAAAATTTTAAATGGAAACAAAGAAAATAATGAATAGTAAACGAGGAAAAACTAATTTTAAATTAATATATTCACAAGAAGCTGTAACAAATGTACAATATTAGTCTTCATTTTGCATTGTAATATAATAGCAATAACTGAATAAATCAGATGTATGTTGAACGATATTGAAATCGCTCATCTCAACAATCGTTGGTTGAACTAAAGTATTAAATAACCGGAAAAAGTCGCCTCTTGTTCTTCAAAAAATTTTTGGTAAAAATTTTTGTTTAGTTAATTCTGATAAGCAATAAATTCATTCTAAGAATAAATATGATTTTTAGGCACTTTTTTAAAGTTAATATTTATTTAAAAGCTATACAAATTTATTTGAATATATGAATTATAATGTAATAATTACACACACAATATGGGAATTCGAACATATCGAGAATAGAAAATTTTGTCTCATGTTTGCCTCAATTAAGCGAAGTTTCACATAACGATTTTAAAAAAAGCTATAAAACAAAAGACAAACCACTATTTGTTGAACAAAAATATTTCAAATGAAGTATTCTTTCAAAAATGTAAAGATCAAAGAAAAAATATTGCTGTTAAAAACAATCCAGTTTGTGTATTACGGTCATCGGTTATGATCAAATACCGAAAATCGGCCATAATGTTTGGCCAATGTCCGAAAAGTGTCTTTTATTCTGATTTCGAAATCTGGCAGTCCGCGCATTGGCCACAAGGTTAGACTAAAGTTAGAAGAATACTGTTGTAATTATTATTCTATAAATAATAGTAATTTAATATTAATGCCTCACAAAAGCTAAAAATTTGCGCTAAAAATTCTATTTATATAAGTATAAATAATTAATCAGCTCCTTTAGATATTACTTTTGCATCAGAACTTCTACCAATAATTACAAAGTAGGATTGACCAGACGGATAGTTTCAAAAGAACTACGTAAGTGATTATGCAGTTCCAGAGATATACGTTAGAGAATTAAGTCTCTCTCTCATCGACCAATGATTAAGTGCGAATCAGCGGTTTCGTTATGTTAAAGATTTATTTTAACATAATACAGTACTTTAATATAATGTTATTTTTCCAGTGCGAATCAGCGGTTTCGTTATGTTAAAGATTTATTTTAACATAATACAGTACTTTAACATAATGTTATTTTTCCGTTATCTTAGAAATGGCACTAGAGGTCGGCCAGATTGATCGCATAGAAACGTTTCGACTTTCCACTGTGGAGGACCCGGGTTAGAATCTCGGGTTCCACCCATTGAAAATATTTACCATGGGATCTGGGCCAGGCCCGGCCGTCGATCTCCGTCCTCCATAATCCGGCTGACCCCTCCACAGGGGTGGGCAGCCTGTGGGTTTGTTTCGCTCCGTCAGTTAGTATTCTAATTGAATGGAAACGCGTCATGTTGATAAAAAAAGGGCCCTAGAGAGAGAAAGAGCATCCATTCTTTTGGAAACTCCTCTGCGATATGTCTACTTATGATCTGTGCAAGTTTTCAAAGAATCCGTACTGTATTACATTTTCATATGAATATTGATTTCACAATTTTTTTCTTTTTTTTGGTCAACAGATGACGACAATTTCCGTTCTTTAAAAACACTAATGTATGCATTTAAATCGTTGATACCAACTGACGAGGCAAAGCAAAGCTTCTGTAGGCTGCCCACCCTTGCGGAAATGTCAACCGGATTGTGGAGGACGGGCATCGATCCCATCAGAAATATTTTCAAGGAGTGGGACTCGAGATTCGAACACGGGTCCTCCATCATAGAAAACCTAAGTATTTCCATGCGGCCAATCCGGCCGACTGATTTTACATTCACATTCACATCAGGAATTCTCCGAAATGTATGTTTTACTGATTTGTCCAATACATAAGAAATACGATAATATCGGCAAATTTCATGACACTTCGCAAGTTCATGGATTTCAATGTTAATTCGGACTTTGTCCATTTATCACTGGTAACATTATTAATTGATTAACCGAAGTCTGAACTTAATTTTGTACATTCAGTAGCGGATGTATGTAAGGTCTAATAGGGCATGAGCAGTCGGCCGGATTGGCCGCATGGAAATGCTTTGGCTTTCCACCCTGGATTCGAGTCTCGGGTCCACCCCTTGAAAATATTTATCATGGGGTCCGAGCCTGGCCCGTCGATCCCCATCCTCCACAATCCGGCTGACCCTTCCGCGGGGGTGGGCAGCCTGTGGAAGGGCTTGTTTCGCCCCGCCACACACTATTCTATCAAAATGGAGTGTGGCGTCATCTGTTGACAAAAAAGGGCATGAACCACGGTCTTTATCTTTTAGAGAACCCACGCCATAACGCAAAGTATGTAATCGTTAAAGAAGAGATAAAAGTATAAAATAACAAATTTAAAAAATTTTAATGTATTATTCAAACATTTTCAATAAGCAGTTCCAATAACAACTAAAATCGCCTATTTTCCGGCTGTTTCGTTTATTTTTCATTTATTTGGCATTTGGAATCTATTGGTTGTGTGTCCTCAATTTTAAGATTAATTTAACCAACTTAGAACCAGACTGTCACGATGATTACGCCATTAAAATGCCACAAATTATCAGTGCTTAGTGACGTCATCAATTATTATATTACGACGACACCAATTCCGGTACTTGACGTCATTATAATACACTGTGACGATAGACTAAGCTGTGTTAAGAAATTAGATAAGCCATTTGTTATCTTCAATGGTGATCATAACATTACCATGTACAGTACATTACTAAAGTACTAGAGAGCGAAAGGAACGACACACTTTCCGCTGCATTTGCTGATAATGTAGCGTTCTCTTAGACTGCTCAGTATCACGTGATCTTTCGTCATTTTTGTGCAATGAAACCCGTGTGTTTGCATACTAATGCATCCTAAATAGTCAACAGTGTAAATATTGTAACTTTTTTCGATATGACGGGCTATTATGCAGTGAAATATAAAGATCAATCGAAACAGATATTAATCGATCGAGATATTAATTTCGAAAATTAATATACTAAATAAAATAAATGAAAAATATAATTGAACATGGATAAACAGGTGAATTCCCTGATTAAAGCGATATTGTCAATGAATATTCCCGTCAATAGTTTTTAAATAAAACTTCTTATAAATTTTAAATGTAATTATGTAATTTAGGCGTTTATAATGGTTTTCGACTAAACCAATTATTGATTATATATATCCTTAGTAAAGATTATTTCTGTATATACATTAAACTTAAGTTGTACTTTTACAAAAAAAATTTTAATTTATGAACAAACTATACATTTTATAAAACAACTATATATGTAGACATATTAATATCCATGTTGAAGTATACATTTCAGATTTCAAAAATCTGTCACCAGCTTCTGTAATTTTTAATGTTGTGCTTGTCTAAAAATATACAATTGTAACAAAATTGCGGTAGAATTGCAAACCGTATAACCCATTCCCTACAAGCTTTAAAGTATACCCTTTTAAAAAACATTATTTAACAAAGAGAGTACGTACCTTAACATACAACATTATACTGTACTAGACATTACCCGCTCATATAATGAGCGGAAATATACTATTGTGATCTAATCTTATAATACTTTATATACGAGGAGCGGAAATATACTGTTGTGATCAATTCCCCGCTCATATAAATGAGCGGAAATATACTGTTGTGATCTAATCTAACTTATAATACTTTATATAACAGCATATTGTATAATAATAGTTTATCTTGCTAATTTATTTACTATATATTTTACTAAGCATTAGTTTAAATGTGTAGTAATTTTGTTAATAAATAGAAATGCCATAAATATAATAATGGGCCCCACGGGCTGTATTTGGAACGTCCATTTGGGTGTTGTTTGTATTTGGGACGTCCATGGTGTATTTGAGAATTGTCCCGACGGGCCGGTGGGGACGATTCGTATTGGGAGCCTGTTGGGCCACCCCACGGGCGTCGTGGGGAAGCGGGGGCTCATGGGCCTCACGGGTGGAGCTGCACCCCCGTGGAGGGGGTAGTTTACAATATGATGAATAGTTATAATTTCTTTGTGTGATAAAATATAAGCAAATTTCATTTCAGATATGTAATATATCACTATCGTAATTATGGATACAGAACAGACTTAACTGCAAATTCGACATAAAATTTCCTTTAAAATAAAACATCCAATAAAATTGAAGACAAATTGATACTGAACAGTATCCTGTATCATAATCAGTAATAATTCTTTTACTTAAGTAATTCTGTAAAAATCCAATAATAGTAATGCAGATAAGTTATCTGCTGCCCCTTACTTTGACACTTAGCGCCATCTATTGAAAACGTCCATTTGGGTGTTGTTTGTATTTGGGACGTCCATGGTGTATTTGAGAATTGTCCCCCTGGGCCCGTGGGGACAATTTTTCTCCAACCATAAAGTAGTCTATCAATTCGTATTGGGAGCCCGTGGGGCCATCCCACGGGCACCGTGGTGAACCGGGGGCCCACGGGCCCCACAGGACCCACAGGCCTTCCTCCACGGGTGGGGCTGCACCCCGTGGAGGGGGTAGTTTACAAATTGTGAATGGTTATAATTTCTGTGTGATAAAATATAAGCAAATTTCATTTGGATTATTACATAATATTGGATAAACATATAGTAGTTTGATGAAAAGTTGCGGGGCTGCACCCCCGTGAAGGAGTAGTTTACAGCTTGATGAATGGTTATGTGTGATAAAATATAAGCAAATCATTTTAGATATGTAATATATCACTATTGTAATTATGGATATAGAACATGATATGTAATATATCATTATCGTAATTATGGATACAGAACAGACTTAAGTGCAAATTCAACATAATATTCCTTTAAAATAAAACATCCAAAAGGTATGATTTAAAGATAATGATTGATTAATATTCCTTTAAAATAAAACATCCAAAAGGTATGATATAAAGATAATGATTGAAGACAAATTGATACTGAACAGTATCCTGTATCATAATCAATAATAATTCTTTTAGCTAAGTAATTCTGCAAAAATCCAATAATAGTAATCCAGGTAAGTTATCTGTTGCCCCTTTCTTTGACACTCAACGCCATCTATTGATATTTATTATCATAAAATAAAAATTCGGCCCCTAGGGCCCTAAAAAATGGCCAAATAAAAAAAAATCTGTTGTCGCAGATATCCGAAAATTACACCTTTCTAATACCCTATTTATAGAAATCGGTACAGTGGTTCGTTCGAAAAAGGGACTCCAGCCAGCCACGTTTGATTAATTATAATAAAGAAGAAGATTTGGTGCATTAATGTTTCTAAATTCAAGAAAATGTTTATCTTGTTTACCACATTTCCTTCTCTAACCAACACTTTCAGTATGTTTTAATTAATGATAAGTACGAGAATGATTTCAAAAATGGCTGGATTCTGCTTTTCACGGAATTTTTCGATAGATCTCATCAAACTGGTCAAAAATTATAATAGAATCATGGATAAAGCGGCACTGATTATTAGATATTTTCCAAAAATTTACCTCAGAATTGGTAAACGAACCATGTACCGCTGCCAAAATTGGTAAACGAACCATGTACCGCTGCCATATTGAACGAGAAGTAAATCATCACGTGACCTCGGATCACGAACAGGGTCAAGGAACGGATTGTGTTCGTGAACCGAGGTATCACTGTACATATTGTAATATGTAGCCTACTGTACATTTTTAAAATTAAAATCAGAATGTATACGGCAGTTTTGAAATTTTATTTGCTGTTTTTTCATATCACAATACATATCACTTATATCACTTGATATCATTATTATTATTTTTTAACAATTTCTTAGTGATTTCTTCCTCAGTACTTCAACTGTCTTTTAAATTCTTTTATTTTTCTCTTTCATGGATGCCATGTTCTTTGAAAGCTTATTTAGACCAATTTAATGGCCTTTTAGGCTTCCTCCACGTGAATAATTCACATTTTGAATAATAAAAATTACATGTCACAAGGGGGCATCAGGATTTAAGAGATGCTTAGGTGGGGCATGGCCAAAAAAAAAGATTCGGAACCACTGGTTTAGCCTTAGAAATAGAAAGGAAGAGAGAAGATGAAAGGAGAGTACGAGAAAAGTTAAAAGATCCTATCAGAAGTGTGATAGGTCACTAGAGAAGAAAAGAGAGGCAACCAGCACTGTTTATTCAATAAAATAATATACAGAAAATAAATTATAAGTTACAATATTACAATGAATAGATAACAGAGTATAAATGGTTGCTAAAAGAACAACAACCTGTGAATTTCTTTGTTGCAACAAAGAAGATATTCACTACTATTAATCGATTGTTAAATTTTCATTATCAAACATTTATCCTCTTATTCCCTTTGGCTGCTTCAGCTTTGCCACATCTGGTACCAAAGTACCATATTTGATTCAAAAGCACATTTTTAATATAAAGTAATCATTTTTGATTCTTTATAAAAGGAAAAGATAGTGAGATGCTCGTAATTTTTTGCTGTCATCATGGATGTCCAGGATAATATCTATCAGTTGGGCACGACACAAGGAATGTTAAAACAGTTTTATGTCAAATTGCAATTTTCTGTGTGCCAGAAGCCTTTTAATAACATTGGAAAACATACCGATGGATAAACAAATCTCACTCGAGTGACTGCAACACAACAGGAACTAGGAAGAGATTTGATAAGTTTATATATAAATGGAGAACTACAGATGCGACATTCTTCGAATGCCAAGCCAGCAAACAAATCATTTTTATATAAAGTATCCCCATTTTTCATGCAAAATTGATTTGAAAACAGCATTAACATACTGATCTAAATTATATTTTATATTTATAATCAATAAAATTATATTATGACACTATAAAATATCATGTTCAATATTGGTGATTCGATGAATGCCATATCTGTATTTCTGCCTTTATACAAAGTTTAAAACTAAAAATTGTAAGAAAAAAGGAATATTCATTAAAGTTCAGACTGCTGCAATAAATAGAAGACTAAAATGTTGCAATGTTCATCAGAATATTTTTATTTTGTTTGGGTTTCAGATACCAGTTCGTATATAAAATTTTCTCATCTCTTTGTTTCTATTATATAAGTATATATATATACTTTTAATTAATTCGAGTTTCACAAACTTCACTTTGTTAAAAAAAGTACCTCCCTATTATCTGTTATATTATACTTTATCAAAAAATGCTAGACACTATGAAATACCTAGGCATTCTATTAAAAACCCTAGATAAAGTATATAAAATCAGAATGAAATAAGTTTAGTTCATATTTTGCCAAAAAATGCTAGACATTCTATAGAATATCTAGTTTTTATATAGAATAGCTAGGCATTCTATACAATACTTAGTGTCATATTTTGCGACATATGTACAAAACATTTGCATGGCCTACTGGAATAAATTGGAGAGGATTTGGGATGTCTAATTGGGGGCTTAGTGTTTATTACACTTTCTTTATAAAACAATAATAAAAAATAAAATATAATATTAGGAAAGACATTAATTATTGTATTTGTATAACGTTTTCAAATAAATTCTCTTCAAATTTTTTGATGGAAACAATTTTTTTATATCAGGTTTGATGATTAAAATGGCTGAATTTCTGTAAAAATAATGACTTAAAATATTTTTATCACTATAAAAAAATTTTGCAGAACACCTGTAACCCGTTTGAGGTACATCGGTAGTGAAGCGATAATCTAACCTATCTATAAAACGAGAACAAATGCGACCTCGGTTTCCAACTGTGATTTAATCTATCAAAAGCAATCGAAAAGCTATCATAATAATATCTGTTAAACTTCCTTTTAAGATAATTTCAATCGACAAAAATTTATATTATAAAGACTTACAAAAAGTACAGGTGCTCGTAATATTAATTGGTACATAACTATGCATATTGTACAATAGCTGATCTGATCAATATTTTTTTCTGTGCTGATCTGTACCAAAAAAAAATATCGGGGAGATAAAAAAGTATCTAAAAGCATATTTTATACTTTAATTATTAGATATACTAGTTATTCTATTCTTGATTAAGTAATTATAGTATATAATTTTTTTTTAACATGTTGGGTGGGAACAGTCCTTCTAGGCCTCCATGGATCCAATACTGGTATATACAGGATGGAAGAAAAGTCTGTACCCCTCAAAATAACTTGATAAATATCATAGATTTCTAAAATCTGTTAATGCAACAAATAGAAAGTCATGATTAGAAAAGTCTGTACCCCTCCAAATAACTTGATAAATATCATAGATTTCTAAAATCTGTTAATGCCAACAAATAGAAAGTCATGATTGGGCTACCTGATGGTGATCTTCAAATAAGCTGATTATGCAAATGAGGACGGTTGCAAATCCTCTTTCATAAACCATTACAGACTTGTTCAGCATTCAGTTCTGAACACAATAAAAAGAACTTCATCAAAATCGGACGAATAGTTCATTCAAAAATGAAACAAAAACATTTTTACGTGCAAATGGTTGACACTTATTTCTGATGTACAAGTAACAAACTAATACCAAAACCAATAAATTGAAAACACAGAACCTAATCAACAAGCAAAAACTAAATTTGTGCTCAAAATGTATTCTACCAGCACCCAAGTATAGTTGAGCATGATGTTGGATGGAGTTCCTTGAATGCCTTGAGTGTCAGTAAAAATCTCTGCACAAATAATACTGATGATAAAGATTTTCTATTGTTTTTATTCAAGAATGAAAGTTGTTGTGGCCTCATCAATTGCTATTTGTGGGCAAACTGGTCTTAGGCGTTTCAAGGAACTGACATATGATAGATCTGTGTTTCATTTTTGGGAGAACTATTCATCCGATTTTGATGAAGTTTTTTTTTGTTATGCTCAGAATTGAATGCTGAACAAGTTCGTAATTGGAAAATTTTCCCTATCTGTTGCAGTTTATGAGATAGAATTTGTAACTGTCCTCATTTGCATAATCAGCTCATTTGAAGGTCACCATCAGGTAGCTCACCCACAACTTCCTATTTGTTGGCATTAACAAATTTTACTGTGTTTATAGATTTTGGTTTAATTTTCTGGAGATAATAGTTTCATTATATCTCAACTGTTTATAGTAGATTATACGACTTAATGATAACATTTTTAGTGTATTGTATATCGAGGATGAACTGTACTGATAATGGGGATGCCTAGGAACAATGTGTTGTTTTTAGTTCTATGTCAAGTGGGTATTTTTATTATTGTTTTATAAAGAAAATGTAATGAATACTAAGCCCCCATTAGACATCCCATACCCTCTCCAGTTTATCCCAGTAGGCCATATAAATATTTAGTATATATGTCAATGGCAAAATGTGAAACTAAGGTATTGTATAGAATACCTAGATTAGTTGATGATTATATTCTTTGATATATCTTCTTCTATAGAACTATTTAGATGTGTTTTAACAACTTTAATTTTTATTATTGTTTATATTTTTGTAAATATTTTTAGTTAAGTAATAGTGTTTCTTTTTTTAGATTTATGGCCTCTGAAGTGACACCATCTAAATCTTTCATCAGTTAATGTAGCATTTCTTGAAATTTTGTCTCAATATCATTTATATACAGTCATTACAAATGTATCCTATCATAGAGAATAGAAAACTGTATTGTGAAAATTAATAATTTAATTATTTTTTATCAATTTCAGGCATTTCATGATCGTTGAATCATTACGATGGACTTCATTTTAAGTTCATGACTGACATTTTTTAGGAATTAGTAATAACGTACTGTACTCAAAATCATGTTTTGTTTTTCTTGAAAAGTCAAAGTTATATATTTGTAAATAGTTATTAATCCCACGATATAATTTGATAAATATTTCTTTCAAAGTATTTTTTACATTGTTTAAATTCTTTATATGCCAGCATGCGAAATTTCATATGAATTTATTGACTTTATGATAATTTCGTATTCCGATATATTGACAGAATATTGCATTGTTTGATCTATGAAGGCAGAAAAAACTCGGTTTTGAAGATTGTTTGAAGGAGCTCACAGAAAGTCACCAACACTCACAGTGGCAGCCACCAAACTAAAAAACCAACAAGCTTACCATACAAAAGAAAGAAAAAAAAAAAGATTGTTTGAAGGAGCTCACAGAAAGTCACCAACACTCACAGTGGCAGCCACCAAACTCAAAAACCACCAAGCTTACCATACAAAAGAAAGAAAAAAAAAATATCTATGAATGCAATATCGAATAGTTATTGTTTTTTCTTTCTTCATCGACTGAGCTGTGAATCTCCATTTTGGGCTCAAAAATATATTTTGTAATTATCTAAACTAAAAACCAAATATATGTTTTTATCAAAAATAATTCTATTCACTGTATTAAATGCACTTGGTTTATCTGCGGATGAATAGTTTAATATCCATTTTTACTTATTCTTAAGATGCTATAGGGAATTATTCATGAGGGTTACATTTTCAATGTCTTGTAATCAATCTATACAACATGATGCTTTTTTTATACCATTGAAGATTTATAGTATGATTTGAGTCGACACAATTTGTTTCATCTCTGAGAATTTCTCTAGAAACTAATAAGTTATCTTAGTGATAATGGATGTTATATATCAACATAAGAATTTTATACAATGCCCATAAATATTATTAGTCTATATCACGAAGAATTTTTAATGCCATATGGAATAATTCATAAGCTTATGTAGAAACTTCAGAAGTTATAACGGAGATCTAAGTTGAAAAGTTTGAATCATATTTTAATCAAAAGTTTAATTTTAGAGAAAATTAAATCTAAAAGTTTGTCATTTTTATGGTCCCCAAAATGTGGTAAGAGCATCCCCAGGGGTGCACGTTTTTTGGTGTCATAATACATGTCTGTTGTATAGGATGAGTGCTAGTATTCTTTACTGATAAAAAAAAATGCATGCTATCATAATACATGTCTGTTGTATAGGATGAGTGCTAGTATTCTTTACTGATAAAAAAAAATGCGTGCTATTTTTTTCTATTGATTAAGGGGTGTACGATTAAAAAGTTTGAGGACCGCTAATTTAGGACAGTTAGTTAGTTAATATGATAATTTTAATAATTGTTTAAATTCAGAAATCTTTAAAAACGAATAAAGTTTAACGAAAGATAGACAAGATTTTAAAATGTTCCTGATATGAATGAAAAATTGAAAATTTGATTTTTTTTTCATTTTCATAACTTTATTTTTAACAAATGAATAAAGCGTAAGTTCAAAAAGAATTACTCGAAATTAAAACTAATTACAATAGCCATATAACGATTGCCTTAATGGAAATGACAGATTTTTTAAGCTTGTTTTTTTCTGAGTGTTTGAAAAAATGGCTAAAGAATTTTCGACAAAAATTAACAGCTTCATCAACCCGTAAAGTTTCTATATGGGTTGCTGAAATATCCTTCCTGTAGGCCTCTATGGCCTCATCAATGGAAACTGCTATTGTTTATGGTTTTTAATGAACTTTTAAAGTATCATTCGATACGAGTATAATTATGTCTTTATGTGAAGTTTTTTTAATGAAAGAATTTCAATTATTATTTATTCCTGCCATTTTAAAATTTAATTTATAAATATTCTGCTTTCTCTGTATAAGGCAAAAAATTTTTACGGTATGCTTATGACAAGAAAGAGAGAATCGATAATGTTTATTATATTTGAAAATTTGTATCCGTTGTTTGTTTAAATTTGTGTAGAGATTATGAACTTTTTGATTCATTTTTTCCTCTTTTTTGCCTCCATTATTTAAATCAACAACGATAGACAAACTTTACTCTACTGTAGTTTATTTACGATAGAAAGTATTAATGCAGAGGGGTGATATAAATTTCTTTTCGCTGGTTTATTAATATGGATTTTAAAATATAGTACTGTGTATATCATCTAAAAAAATTTTCGGAATCTTAAAGATGTTTACAAAATTCAGCTGAAAATTGCTGTATACATTTTCATGCTTTCCTTTGATGAATGTAAACTTTATAATTTCGTTGAATAAATACAAGTTTTTATTTTTGAATATAAATCTATTTCATAATGTATAGAAATTTATATCTAGATCCGTGGTTCACAACGTGGGATGAGTTATTAACAGTGAATATTTTGCATTTTTTATAGTTTTAGGGGCCTCATATACAGTATATAAATATACAGGGTGAAGAAAAACTTTGCTCGTAAAATTTTGTGTACTGATAGAGGACCTCGAAACAAGCCGAAAATGTCTAATGAGCATATTGTATAAATGCCACCGTTTTCGAGTTATAACTCTTTAAAGCTAGCCAATCACCATCGAGTACACAAAGCGCCACGACGCGTCGCATTGTGTCTATCTTCTACTTACTAGCATGTTAAGCCTGGTTCCCATTTGAGCCAAAGTCTGCAGCAAACACAGAAACTCAGAGACTCGGCGTTCGTTGAGTTATAACTCTTTAAAGCTAGCCAATCACCATCGAGTACACAAAGCGCCACGATGCGTCGCATTGTGTCTATCTTCTACTTTCTAGCATGTTAAGCCGGGTTCCCATTTGAGCCAAAGTTTGCAGCAAACACAGAAACTCAGAGACTCGGCGTTCGTCTCCATAACAACACCTTACCACTCTGCAGCTATTTACCTATGACGCTGACGTTGACTGCTAGCAATGTCTGCATCCCAACAGTGCATCTAACCAATCAGAGAAGAGTAATAAACGAATAATATAATGGCCGTGATTGATGGTTAACGTATCCCTATCCTTACTGATTATTGGCTGATGCCGGCAGTTGTTTACCGCAAACGCTTAATTGAATCATTGATTGGGAAAGAATACTGGGCATATCGGCGTTTGCGACTCATCAGCCTGCGGCGGCGCAGCTCAAGTGGGAATCCGCCTTTAGTAAGAAGGCGAGGACGCAATACGACGCGTCTTGGCAACGCGACGCATTGTGTACTCTTTAAAGGGTAGATTGGCTAGCTTTAAAGGGTTATACTCGAAAACGGTGCCATTTAGACCATATGTTCATTAGACATTTTCGACATCCCTAGCAGTACACAAAAATTTACGACGAAGTTTTTCTTCATCCTGTATATTGTGACACACATTTTAAAATTAAAATCAGAATGTTCACGAATGTTTTTAAACTTTATTTGCTATTTTTTCATATCGTTTTATATTATTATTATTATTTTTTTTAGCAATTTTAGTGATTTCTTCTTCAATACTTCAAATGTCCTTTAGTTCTTTTATTTTTCTCTTTCATGGATGCCATGTTCTTTGGAAGCTCGTTTAGATCAAATTAATGGCCACTTAGGCTTCCTCCACGTGAACAGGTATTCACTTTTTGAATAATAAAAATTATATGTTACAGGGGGCATCAGGATTTTAGAAAAACTTAGGTGGGGCATGGCCAAGAAAAAATTGGGCACCACTGATCTATATTAAACTATTAATCAACTGTCCACGTGTTTTAAATCAAATTTTTTATGATGTCTTTATATTTTTTTCGTCAATTAATTCTATGTTGAATTTATTCTGTCCAAATATTTCTTTTATACGATGCTTTAAAGCTGTTTCCGTTTCTGAGAGAGCTTTCTCTATTATTTCAATCCTGTCACGGTTGCATAGATTACTGTATGTCTGTGAATGTATCGTGCTCTTTGAGATATTTACGGATGGCGTATTTTAATATCACTGTTGTGTGTTGTGTTTAATTGTTAAATATATTTAAAATCCATTCTAAGGTTTTTGATAGTACTGTCTTCCGTTTTAATATAATTTTCCTTTGTTTAATATCTGTGTCACGTCATTTAATTGCATTATCGTTATGATGAATTCATATTGATTTTTGTTAATGCTCTCTTGTTTTTCCTGTTAAATTGGATTAAGGTTATTGTGAAAAAGATATTTCCTTGTTTGTATTTTAATGGTTACACATATCCAATATTTGTTGGATAAACGTTATCACCGTTTATTTATTCTGTGTTAAGTTATAAGAAGTAGATTATCTGGCAGTTGTGTAGAATTAATTTTCGGTATTCAAACCAGAATAGTTGTTGGTTGAATGGATGAATTGTTTTGTTCTTGGTACATTGTTAATCGCTTTAATCACTAATAAAAAAGACTTAATTACTTTTTTATATGTTCCTTGTACTTAATTACACTATAGTCGTGTGGCTGATGTGCTATAAAACAGTCTTATGCAGTACTTAATCGAATTTAACCTATATAGTATTCAATATTGTATTTGTAAAACAGTATAATAGCCAGCTTATCCGGCTTGCTTGAGCATTCCTTTTGTTAATAAAGGACCACAATACCCAAATCGAAATAAAAATGTGAAAGATTAAACATTTATTTGGTCGCAACTCCAAAATTTCTAAATCACTGAGGCGACTTTGATCTAGGATCTGTAGAGTTATATGAAGTCAATTTGCAAAGTTTGGTCCTCATAGATAAGGGTAAATGATGGCATTTATCTTCAGAGATAATTCTATTAGCTAAATGAAGGCATAATTCAGCTAACTCATTTATCTGATAAAGCATATTCAATAGATACAGTATAAGTAATTATAAAATAATATTTAACGTCTGCCATTTTTAAACGGATTAATCTACAAAGTTATTTAAACACATCAAATTTATCTTTAATATTCTGACCTTCTCTGCTAAATTTTTTATAAATTTTCCATCAAATAGTTCAATTTCATAAAATCTTCATAAAGAACAGAGAAGGCAGAAATTCTTATATAGCCTATACAGATTTTACTTAGCATGTTTATGGATAGACCTACTGTAATTCATAATCTAAATGAGTTATTATTTATTATAATTAACTTTTCTATCTAAAAATAATATAACTTTAAAAACATTTTTAAATTTTTTATCATCACCTTTATCAATATCAGAATTGATATTTATCTCAATAAAGTAAAATCTTTACTTGCGTTAAATGGGCTAATTCTGATCATAAAGCTTAAATTCATTGATTGGGACGGAAAGTTTTTCTTAGATCTCGCTAAATGATAGTTTTGAACATAGAAAAATATGAAGTAAAATTCTTATAAAGCTTATTAGCATGCTAATATATGAGCTACATCATAACTTTATAACTATTCGTATTATTTCTCAACATATTCTGAAAAATTTTTCGTATTATGTTAACACTTTTAATATATTTATATATTTTTAAGTTTAAAATATCCATAAAAATGCTTGAAATTTTCAATTAGCCTCCATTCTTAGTCTATTTTCCTAAAAATAAAGAAAATTAATCTTAAGACTGTGCATCTGGTCTTAATAGTTTTTGAGCCAGTTGGCAGATTTTTTTAATGAAATTCACTATGACATTTGTCATTAAAGATGACTTTGACGAAAAGTTTAGGGGGGATATCAAGATTATTATGGTGATCTTATAAGTCTCACTTCTTTTAGAAAATAGACTAAAAATAATATTGTTCTGCTTTAAAACCATTCATTTGAACGTATAAATATTTCAATTGTATAAATAACTATAATGGCCACAAACAGAATAGCAGAAAAGTGTATGATATTTAGAAATAACTCATAAGTCTGAAAACAGGGAAAATGAACGTCTACAGAATATGCTCAATATGTTTGCCTCTGCTGTACGCTGTGGCGCAACCTAATCACCCAATCCTGAAGAACACGTCGAATCGTTTCTTGTGTGATTTGTGAACACGCTCCAGCGATGCACTCCGTATATGCGCAAAGGGATTGAATTTTCCCTGCGTACACCAAGAGGACCCAGAGATAAAAGTCGAAAGCTGTCAGATCTGGGTTTCGTGCTGGCCACTCTACTGGTCCCCGAAGTCGTATCCAATAATCAGGAATTTTTTCCAGATTATTGGTTTCCAGGCATCCTAACCGCCAAGCTGCAATGGAGAGGAGCATCATCCTGTTGGAACCATGCAAGAAAATAACCTTCTTTGTTCAGGAACTGGGTAATCCTTCTTCACGAAGCAGGCTCAAGTATGCTTCATCTGCCACGAAAGAAACATCATGATTTCCCTCTGTTTCCAGACTTATGGGACTCTGTATATCGATAAAAGTGTATATTTGAATGAAAAATGCTATGAGAGAAATGAGAAATTTATGACATTTATTTCAAATATTTTTATTTTTATTTTGAATAAATTAACTTTAAAAAATAAGAGGTCTATAAAAAATACTCTATTCGTGTCTGACTACTCGATGGAGCTTCATTTAATGCCACTTAAATGAAAATTCTTAGCGATTTATGTTAGCATAGCTTAGAAAAGATACGATACTGTAATTTATCTGACCTTAAGAATACAATATAATGAATTACATAAAACAAGGAAAACGAGTTATCATCATCTCGTCCTCATAATTTGTATTATGTAATAATAAAAAAATTTAATATGTTAATTTAGAAACCAGTATAAATCGATATGGCTATTCCTTCTGTCTACTCTCTCACTATTAACAGGATTAAGAAATGGTAACAATTTTTCTGATAATGATATGTGCGTTAGTTTCGAATATGATTTTATTCCGTTGCAGAGTGTTAATTAATTTGTTTTAAAGAAGATTTCTTTTAATAAAGGAAAAAAACAAAACAGAATACAGGTAACTAAATTTTAAAAAAATATTACATACAAGTAGACTCAATATAACTCGTACTCCGAAAATACGGATTCGTATAATACGACGTAAAAAATTATTAAAGTTGTCATGGAAACGAAAAAAACATCGTTTGGTTTTTATTACAATGAACGGATAAGTAACGTTAAAATAATTTATCCTACGCGTTATAGGAGACTGTTTATAGTGTTGTGTGAGTAATAGTCGCAATTTTTTCGTCGCGTTATAGCAGAGCGCGTTATATAGAAGTTTATTTTAAAATATAAAGATATTTCTTCTTTTATATCTTTAAAATATATATATTGTTTGAATATAACAAATTAAAATACAATTTCCTTTATGAATTTTTCAAAATTATCTTCACGTAATCATCGCTAGATTTAATATTATCTATAATATTCTATACAATATTCATTTTAACCGAAATGTGCAGTATATCTACCTCATGTCACCAGTTATGTTTATTCAATCGATAACTGGTAGGTATGAAAATTTTTTTATTTCATTTGGTTAAATTTTTTGGATTTATTCACTTATCGCTTCATTTCGTTACGCTGTTTCATTATTTATAGGCTTATAATTACAGTGATGGATAGAATAATCTCATCGCCCTATAAACTATGAGTTAATTTTGCATTAAACCCCCTGTTTCTTCGTTAATACGAGTTACTTTGATAGTATTTCTTTGAAAAAATATAATCTAGCAACGTTATCAATGTAAAACTATTTATTACGAGTATTATATTTTTTATATGTGTTTTCATGTTTATACTAACTACACAAAATCAAAAGATAAGTCAGTATTCCAGTAATTATTCACATGATATACAGAATATATTATGTATGCGTAATCATAATTAATACGTAAAACTCTTTCTATTAAATAATTGAATATATAATATGAATATAAGTATATATTCGAGAATTTCATACATTTATATGTATTATATAATCGCCTGTTTTTATATGTAAGCACGTTATATATATATATATATACATACGATATACATATAGAGTAAAGTCGGGAGAAACGGCGCAACTAAGTATGTTCATATTCTAGAGCCAAGATGACATTGTGGTAATGATTATGGCATACGGTAACTGCCATTCATTTGTTTGAACAGTGTAAACGCTGATGTGGTTTATCTATATTATCTTAAATAATCTACATTAGGGTAAAACCGGGAGAAGTGGCGCATCTTTTTTTGGTTGCTGATAAAATTATTAATAATCATAATCAAAAACTTTTATTATTCAAAATATCTTACATGGAACCATATCCAAAAAGTAATGTCAAAAATTAGTTAAGCACCATCTCACTCAACACAGTTGGGTGAGATGGTGTTTCTGTGTTTCTGTGAGATGGTGTTTCTGTTTCGTGTTTTCCAATCATTAAAACACCAAACATTGATTACTGATTGGTATGTTGGGTGAGATGGTTGAAAAAAACCATCTCACCCAACACACCAACCAGTAACAAAAAAAAAAAAAACTATCAATATAACCAACCAGTAATCAAAGTACTCAGTAACCAAAAAAAAACCATCTCACCCAACTGTTGGGTGAGTTGGTTTTTTTTTTGTTGTTACTGGTTGGTATGTTGGGTGAGATGGTTTTTTTTGGTTACTGAGTGTGTGAGATGTTTTTGGTGAAAAAACATTTTAAAAATTGTTTTTATTTTGTTTCTTTTTTCATTTTGCTTAACTAATTTTTGACATTAGTTTTTACACATAGTTCCATCTAAGCTATTTTGCATAATAAAAGTTTTTGATTATGGTTATTAATAATTTTATCAGTAAACAAAACAAGATATGCTATCTCTCACGGTTTTACCCTATATCTTCACTGCCTTTATCTGCTGTAATTATAGTTTTGATTATGGTTATTAATAATTTTATCAGTAAACAAAACAAGATATGCTATCTCTCACGATTTTACCCTATATCTTCACTGCCTTTATCTCCTGTAATTATAGTATTATTATTATTATTTGCATTTTATAGCTATATATTTTATTAATTCATTGGTTGCAAGTACATTTGGAAACATTTTAATTTACTTATAAGCACAAAACTTTCTTTAACCGATTGTTTATTATTTGTTTATCTACGCTAGTTTTAAATTCCATTTTATAATATGTAGATAAATAGGTTTTAATGTCAATAGAAAAAGGATTGTCCCGATTAAATAAGGAAAATATGGCAAAAACGGAAATAATATCTGTAAAGTCGAGCGAATATTCGTAGTTAAAAAAGAAAACAAAAGTTTTTACTTTATACATGTTAACGCATATTAATGTGCTTATTTAGGTTAGCAAAGATAACACAATTTCAGGATCAGGTATTGTTATAGAACGTGCTGAATGAACAATTAACGATTTTTTTTCACTTTGCGTTGCATTAGCAATTTCTTTGTTCATTAGAGACAATAATTCCTATTGACATAACGTTTCTACACGAAAATAATTTAGCATTTACACAAATCTGTGCATCGAATTATGGTAAACTTTTTTTACTTTTCTGTATAATTTATATTTGATGTTATTCTTGGTTCTAAGTATATTTGGTAAATAAAGTTGAACGACAGAAAAATTATTTTTTATCGGGCTATTTTTACCGAATTGACTTCCGATTTTAAAATATCAGATCATCCCAAAAATAATGTCGTTTTTAGTATAGGATATAAAAGATTACAGTCAAATCTCGATTTACGAACGCCTTGGATCACGAACAGTTCGATTTACGAACAAATTTTCCGAACACAAAGAGTTTTGGATGACGTAGTGTCTCGAGTTACGAACACGCCAGCCGTCAACATAAACATTTTCAATGATAACGCCATGTGTCATTTTAGAAACATTTTAAAACGTAGACAAAAACAAATCACGCTGGACAACTCTTTAATGAGACAGATGCCGAATGGGTCTGAAGCAGAATCGATAGTGCCAACAGATAGAAAAAACAAATAGAATCTCCTTCCAAACAATAACATTTCACTTCCTCATACCTTCCACTTATATCAACTCTATTCTATACAAGTACGGTAAAACTAAGTTTTTGTCTATATTTGACCTGCTTAGTGTTGTGTGTTTTTTTTTTTGTGATAGATTTAATGGTTTCCATTGACTTTGTGTTAAGAACTTGTGCACAAAGTACTGTGGTGAAAGTTTAAATAAGCAATCAGCTTGGGTCAAAGACCAGATTAATCTATTTTACATTAATTCCTATGGAAAAAATAATTTCGGTTTACGAACGACCTTCAGGCACGAATTAAGTTCTTGAACCGAGGTTTAACTGTGTATATACTTAGTTAAATTAACAAGTGATTTTTCTCCATTTGAATCAATAACACTCTTGTAATGTTGTGAATGCTTCATAATGCCATGTTTAGACAAGCTGAGACAAGTCTGAACAAGTATAGTATAAAAAAAAGACAATTTAATTAAACAAACATTTCGAAAGAAAAATTGTGCGTGACACTTCAGAACGGCTCATATAATTATATAATTAAGTAGATTAAAGTAAAATTTATTTATATTAATAAGTGAAATATATAATTTAGCAAAATATTAGTTACGAATAATTCACCATTATGCATTTTACTCGAAATTGTTTTCTAGCATCCGTTAAAGCTTTTATTAATAAAAAAATGTCATTAATTTAACAGATTATAATGCTAATCTCAAAGTGATAAACACGCAACATTCACGGAAATCGTGAGAATTATAGAAAACACACTTTTACAAACAAGTTTTCATTTCTAACATTGCAAACATTGGTTCACTTTAATCAACGTTTAATCGTGACTAATGTGTTGATTAAACATTGTTTAAGGTGCAATGACTTCAAGTTAATCATGACCAATGTCATGATTAACTTGAAGGCATCAGAAATGCCTTCTAGCTAATCATGTAATATAGATTATAGAATATTGTACTGCATTTATTTATTCCTCCAAAGAGAAAATAACACATGGCCACAAAGCTTATATTAAACTCGAAATTTCGAAGCTAATCCCTCCAAATTTAGCAACAATATACGATGATTATAAATAAAAATATTAAATGTAATTAAATTATTTAAAATTTAATAGTTCGTACATAGCAATTAGTAGCAATCAACGTAAAAGGCTAATTATCACTTTTGCTATGTATGGGCTATAAAAATGATATAATTAATAAAAATACTGTATATTTAATAGTTTTATGTTAACATATGCTATTTATATTTGTAAAAATATACATATTCTGGACACTGAACCTTCTATAATAGAATTATTGTACTGGTTCTTCAGAGATTTTCGCAAGATGCATGAGAAATCGAGGAATGAATACCTTCCCATGAAAAGTTTTACTTTTCTTTTTACCGGATCTGTTTATTGCCTCATTTAGTCAGGGATTTTTTAAAATCGATCTTTGTGAATTGGAGATTCTGTTTTAGTGAAGTACAGGCGGTCCTCGACTCTCGTACATAGTTAAAAATTTTAATTTTTATTGATATGTATCCCAAAAATGTGCATACTTCCTTGTAGCAGTCTCCCCCATCTGCGTCATTAATCCCGCCCCGTCACAAGATGATTCTTAAGTTGGGAAGTGTGTTGTAAAATAAATATATTTTAAAACATTTTTCCATGTTTTTTTTACATTGCTCTACTTTCGTACACATTTCAGGAACCAATTAAGTACGAAAGTCGAGTAACGCCTGTATTTTGTAGTAAGTTAATAAATAAACTGATAAAATTTGCCTATTCATTTCTTTATTCTTTCTTATTGAATTTTAAATCTTTACACTTTGCTCTTTACTACTGCTGTGTACAAGTTAACAGTAGTAGTAAAGGACTGTCCAAGAATTCAGAAAATCTAGAAATGTAAATCCCCGAAATTCTGGATTTTTCGAGTTTCGCTGTACTATGTACAGATTTTTCATGTGGCCAACTTGTTGAATCATTCGAGTGGGATTTTTCTCGTAACAATTGTTTTTAATGCTATTTAATGTATATTGCTTCTTAGAATTTTCTCATAGTTCTCATTTCTAAGAATCTTTTTCTTTATCTAGTTTACAGTGAGTGAAGTTCTGTTCGAATCTATATAAATATATCATTTATAGATTTATATTAGAGGTTTGATCGTGACTGATAACACGATTTTCGTGTTTTTCTTTTACTAGACATTCCGGATTCCCAAAAATTGAAGGTTTCTCTAAGCTCGATGTGACTAAAATAATAAATAAATTCTGGGATAGATCTTTTTCCAGATATATCGGATAGACGATTGTGACGTCATACTGCTTGCAGGTATTATATACAAAATATACGAACAATATAATCAGACTTTGTTCACCGATAAATTTGAGATAATAATCATTTTAGGATCATCTATAAGGGAAGAAACGGTATCTTTGGCACAGAGGAAAGTATATTTTCGATTAATTAATTAACTTATTTTTATTAAAATATTATTTTGTCATTAACTTAAATATGTATATTATGTATGCGTTTGTAATTCTATTAACTTCTGTATTATTATTGTATGATTTAATTATGAAATTGGCATCTAACGAATCATATGAGGCAATGATGAGCCACTTTGAGTGATCTTTTTAATTGGGAGAGGTAGTATGGTATTTAACACTTGTCAAACAAACTCATAAACAATACCTAAGAGAAAAACAGATTATGGGATGCAATGACTTGGTTATAGGTCCTGATCAAAATAAACTTTATTTTGACAGTTTCTTTGTTAATCTGACGCGAGAGACAGTATTTATCTTGACATGAGTTCAGTTTTCATTCGAACCTTCTCTTCAGTTTTGTACCATTTGAAAATTTAAAGAAAATAAGAGGAGAAAAAAGAAGACAAAATTCTTAACAGTTTACATAGAATTCTCGTCCTCCCTCGAGCTGTCCTCTTCTAATTTTCTCTCTCCTCTTTGTGTTTGTCATTGGATTAATGTATCGCTTTACCTTCGTCAGTATTTCTGTCTTCAGTTCAAAGAAACTAAAGGAAATATTCAACAAAGAAAATATGAAGAAAAAGAAAAGATTCTCTCTCATAGATTTGTTTATGAATCTGATATTAAACTATACTATAGTCCTATTAAAGTTAAAATTAAGTTTTTCGTTTTGCTTTATTCGCTACTTCCGTTAGCTTTTATTCTCAGTTACCTGTCTCCAATTTATGGTAATATTTTATCTGATTTATATTTTATTTATATCATTTTTATAATCAGTAAATGTTATATTCTTTAGTTATATATATAGTTTAATTGTCGATTGTTTCTGCATTTCTCGCTTCATTTTCTGAATGCGCCGCTTTTCTATGCTCGCTTATAGTTTTTTTTTGCCATCATCATAATGTGCTCTCGTCTAGATAGCATGGCGCAACACTGTCTAAATTGTCTTGGTGTCGGGACATGATGCTAAAATTTTAGACGGGCACACCCAATTTTTCGACCCCCACAAATTAGTATTAGAAGCAGGACGTCGAAAAAACATTAAAACCTCTTCACAGACTCCACAAAAATGTCCCTAAATATTTATAAATTTTAAAGACTACTATATTAAAAACATTCTGTATAGACTATACAAATAAATACATGATATGATGGAGTCTAAAAATTGACGAATTTTATTTATCATTACTCTGATACAAATAGATAAATATTGAAAAATCAGCAATATTATTAAGTTTCTATTATCAACTGGAAAATATTTTTATAAATGCTAATGGAGCAAAAACTAATTTAAAAAAAAATCCAGCCAAATTAAGAAGTAAAATATCATTGTAAATCCATAATTTCGTCAATACAGGGTGAAGAAAAACTTCGTCGTAAAATTTTGTGTACTGATAGGAGACCTCGAAACAAGTCGAAAATGTCTAATGAACTTATGGTCTAAATGGCACCGTTTTCGAGTTGTAACCTCTTCAAAACTAGCCAATCATTATAAGAGTACACAAAGCGTCACGACGTGTCGTGTTTGTTGACGAAGTTTTTCTTCACCCTGATTTTTAACATGGCGCGGCGCGGCAAAATGAGTACTGTTTTAGTGTTATAACCTCTTCAAAGCAAGCCAATCATCATATAGTACACAAAGCGTCACGACGCGTCGTGTTTGTTGACGAAGTTTTTCTTCATCCTGTATTTTTAACACGGCGCGGCGCGGCAAAATGAGTACCGTTTTAGAGTTGTAACCCTTTAAGCTAGCCAATCACCATAGAGTACACAAAGCGTCACGACGTATCGTGTTTGTTGACGAAGTTTTTCTTCACCCTGTATTTTTAACACGGTGCGGCGCGGCAAAATGAATATAATTAGAGTTGTAACCTCTTCAAAGCAAGCCAATCACCATAGAGTACACAAAGCGTCACGACGCGTCGCGAATTCAAAATTTTACCACGAAGTTTTTCTTCACCCTGTATTTTTAAAATTAAATTATATAAGAAAAATTTTATTATGAATTCCTGAATAGTTACATGGATGTACGCCAAAACTAATTTCGAATTTCATTTTTGCATTAATTTATATTCTATTTATTCTGTAAAATGTCATTATTTGGCACGAAATCATATCAAAATAATGAATCATTCAAATGTCGTTTCATCGAAATGTCAAATGTTTCATTCGAATGTCGTTTATAATCTTACACTACTATTTATTCGTTTGAATATATTTAAATTAATATTAAAATATTCATTATGCATCATAAATTTTATCCTAAATGAAACTATCAGTAAATTTATTATGAAAAATTAAAAAAAACTTAGAAATTTCTTTATAGCGAGGCGTAAAAACTCGCTTTGAGTGGGTGGGTGAAGCAAGAGCAACGTCACGCGAATAGTCGCGTCGGTTGGAAATTTCAAAGATGTTTGTGCAGTTGAAGTAAGAACCATTTTGTGATTATAGTGTTATAGAAGAATAATGCGAGGGAAGAAGAATAAAAATATACGTTTATAGTAGCCTATTTAGATCGGCGAAATTTCCGGTACGGAAAGCTAAACCAGCCTCATTTTTAGCACGTTTGCTCTAGAAAGACAGTATTATCTGGTCGTTTGTTTGGGCGTTGGCCGAGTACCTCTCGACACTGTAAAGATTAAACCGAAAATTATCTTTCTCTGTTTAGACAGATTTTCGAAAACGTGCTGAAGAGAGTTTGATTTTTCGTAATCGATTGTTAGTCCAGAGTTTCTGTATGGAATTCGCATTGGAAACAGAATTTTTAAAGGGTACAATTGCATATATTGCAAAACTCAGCAAGAATGATATCGATCGATAGAGAGGGTCGAGGTATGCAAAATATTCGTAATGAAATTAGGGATCAAAGATCAAAGGTTAACGAGATATACACGAGTCTAGGTAGCGTAGGTAACAGTTCACGAGAACGGGACGCGTCGCACTGCACGTCATAGCGAAGCGAATCGCATTATCAAACTTCGCAATGCGAAATTTTCAGCCTTTATATCTCGTTAACCTTTGATTCCTAGTTCGTTAGAGATATTTTGCGTGTCTCGACCCTCCTATCGATCGATAGCATTTTTACTGGTTTTGCAATGTATACAATTAGTACCTTTTAAAGGTTTTAATATTTAATAGGGTAGTATATTCGTTCTGAGATGTGCAAAAATCGATATAAATTAGATACACTATTCGTTTCTTAGAATGCAGAGCGAATTGTGTGATGTAAACTTCTAGTAGTTAATAACACGAGGAAGGCATCCTGTAAACTAAAGAAGTTACCATCCATGTTGAAATGGAGAACATTAAGCTTGAGCGATGGACCGAAGCAGTTCCGCCATCTCGAGGGGATTATTTTCAACCGAGCGAGACAGGTGGCCGAGAGCGTGGCAACAGGAGTTCCTGTAGAAATTGCTTTTCCAAAGGAAAACGTAAAAAAAAAATTATATTGCATAAGATTTTAATCCAGTTTCCTTGCCGATGCAATCAAGTGAAGAACGTCACAAGATGTGTTAAATCGAAATTATATTCTCTGCAATTGACTCTTGACAGTTTTTTTTTTATATCAAAATTCTGAACCAGAATGCCACTAGAAACCGAAAAATTTCCGGTAGCAGTCGGATTAGTCGATCTTACGGTTAAAACCGGTCAGCACTCTGTTGTTGGTTCCTCCATTCCAGGTTAAGCATAAACTAGTTTTAAAGTGGAGATCGCTGTTAGTGAAGTATGACCTAAGACCACGAACGATCTACATTCTTGTAATGAACTCACTTTTTCATTCATCGATAACGAATATAAACGTTTCTTCGAATAGTTCTCATAAATTTTCGTGACGACAGCATCGGAAGTCAATATTGAGTCTATAGGAGAGTTACTATACTCTCCTATAGAATCAATATTGGATCCTATAGCAATAAAATTACTATAGGATCCTATAGTAAGTCTATAGACTATGGGGCCTATAGATATGGGTCCTATAGACTATGGTGCCTGTAGACTATGGAGTCCTATAGACTATGGGTCCTATATTAAGTCTATCTGATACTGTCTTCTGATACTGTCGTTAAGTTTACGGTATCAAATAAATATTTCTGTGACCTATGAAAAAATATTCCTTTTAAAACACATTTTTGGATTCTGAATTTTTAGAATATTAGGAATTTCAACAATTATGATATTTTTGGAATGGAGATTATTCGTCTTATTAATAAATCCTAGTTAAATCGCACGTCCTCGCCTCATTTGGCCGAACTGTATGAATGTTATCTGGCAGTTAGATATAAAATGCATTTCCTAATATGATATTAGAGTCAGCATAGATTTCTAACCTCCTGTATAAGATGCCATAAAAAAAAAAAAAAAAAAAAGCCAAAAATGTCTAAAAATGAGACTAATGGAAAAGAATACGAGTCATTGTACTCTACTCTATCTAAATAAATAATCAGCCTCCAAAATATTTAGGATATCCGGGAGATATTTTAGAATAAAATTTCAAAAACTTTCTGGTTGACGTAGTATTTAAAATGGCGCAATTCAAGTTTCTTAATTAATTTCGATAAAATCGCGTAAAATTAAAAAAATATATATAATGTGGTGACGTCGTCGTCTCCCGACATTCACTGATTAACAGATTTTAATAACAGATCTCAAAGAAAAAGCGAAAAGATTATTCCAATTCAAAAGTAAGATGGCGGCTAACCAACTCGTGTTGCCAGCCGAAAACAAATAATAGAATACAAATAAAATTAATAAGTAAGACGGAGATTATATTTCATTATCCACATATATTTATTTGATATCAGAAATAAAAATATGAAAGTTCGTCGGCCGATTTTTATTTTTTTTTTCTTCTTTTTCAAGTTTCTATACTAATGGTGCAATCCGGTTCAAACGTGCGCATCGACCTTACTCTAGGTCGCGCTCTTCCACTTTAAGTCGTCTAAACAACGGTAAAGACGTCAATGTCCGGCATCTCGCTGATGTTAATGATGCTACTAACAATGCCACTTCGACGTGGCACGTTATCATGCGCTATCCATCTACACAACGGAAAAGTCGATGTCATTAAAAGTCGTGGCGGTGTTACTGTCTCCTTTTCTTTCTGTAATTTCGAGAATTTTTAAACATCCTACTGTAATGAGCTATTTTAATTTAAAATTTTAATTGCGTTTCGTAAAAATTTGCCATATTAAAAGATCCTATAATGAAACTATGTAGTTTTAAGGAAGAGAAAAACATTACATTTCAGAAGAATGATTACACACAGGACATTAATGTTGTTAGCGAATGAAGTCGATTTATATATTTTTTTATTTTATAATTTTCATTAAAAGTTAATTTATTAAACTCAGTATCAAAAATAACGTTGCATGTAGAATATTCTGTACAGGAATCGATAATAAAAGACTACTAAATACAAAAAAGTTTAGTAGCCATCGTACTAGTTAGTAGCGAAACAGGAAGATATTTTGAAATGCAAGTTAGATATTTATGAATACTCCCTATCAAAATTTAAACTCAAAATTTTGCTCAGTGTGTGCAGAAAATGATTGAGTTATTAGTGGAATTGTATAGATTTAGTGTTTTATATTGTTTCGTTGCATCATATTATGAGTGCGTTTTTAAATTCGACACTCTCGACACCGATGCACATCCAAAATGACGTCATAACAACCCATCGGTGGGTGCTAAACGTCTGTTTTAAATTCAACTGTTGCTCATCAAGATGGCTGACTATTTGGATGTTATTTTGTCTTCTCCTGCTAATTAATTTTTTTTTAATACCGACGTAGGAATTTTTTCAAATGCAAAAAAATATCTACTGTGGAACTATCAACAGAGAATAAACTGATTTTTCAATCTTTAGATTTATTTTTCGCATGGAAGCAGCCATCTTTAAAAATGACGTCAAAGTCTGTGTTCACCAGTGTCAGTCGAACAAATACTATGGTTGATGTGGTGAGTTAGTGTTGAATACACCAGTGACGTCACTGGTGGATTTACCAACAGTTTAACGAACATGGTTTACATCACTGATGGAGAGTGTTGAATATCATAACAATATCGACTTAGACTTAGTTAATCGTGTATAAATTGAAAAATGTCGACACAGCCACATTCACAGATGGTGAAAATCACGTGAATTCGAAATAATTTTTCATTTGCATGCAATGATATTCATAAGAATATCTACATTGGCGTAGACAACGAAAATTACTTGCATGTTACGCTAATAATGTAAGGAGACGAGTCGATTACGAAATGCAGTAAATGAGAATAGTCAGCCGCATGTGAAGCGTGTGGTAAAAATCAGAATTGTCTTAAGAGTCATCGAGCCAAAACGATCCTTAGATTACTTTTTTCTTTTTAATGAACAGAGAAGATATACCGATAATACCTCTGAAAGAACGACCGGTATTAGCATTTTATTTAATAATTTATAAAACAAATGCGTTTCGGATAATTATCAAAAAATATCCAAATCTTTAGACCGTATAATGTTTTACAAAGAAGAAGAGCAGGAAACGTCTAATTGATGTCCAGCGGAAATTAAGCTTTCCACGCTGACGCATTTTAAAAAATAAAATTTTAAATATATTCATAAATATAAGCGTATACAATATTAATAAATATTAGTGCAACTTTTAAAACTGGATTTAAGAATTTTGCCTTTTTTGTCATATGGGAAAAAAGAAAACAGCTGTAATTATAGTGCTGTTTTCTGTTTAGATTTTTTTCTTTTACCAAATATATTGTAATATGGCAAAAGGAATTACAGTTTACGTAGTAGGATTTCTGAATTTTTTAATGAAAAACAAATTACATTGCCAAATTACATAGTTTATCATATAGGCCTAATTATACTTGCCTATAAACTGGCCACAGGCCTGGTTTTAACATATCCTGTTAAAGTTCATGTTAGCTTTGACCATCCATGGGTCTCACAGGTGTAAAACGCGTCTACGCTGAGGTAAAGCTAATTCAACATGGACAGCGAAACTCAAGAATTATTTTATTTATCGATGATTTCATTCATAAATTTATTGAATTTCATGGTTTTGCAGTGGCAAAATTCAAAATCTAAAAGAACTGCACGAATGCGTGACATATATCGTTTCAGAATACTACTACTAGCTCATACTCCAACGACGAATGCTCAACGTACTTTTGTACGCGGCGTAAAAAATTGAACAAAAGTCAATTTCGGCGTAAAGACGCAGCGTTTAGCCATATAGCGGAAGTGACATCATACATTGCGTTTTACGCCTGTGAGACTCGGCTCTTAGTAGACTTTTATTTTTTGCTACCATTATTTATTTTTAATTGTCAGATAAACGCTAATTAGTTGTTTAACGCCAATAACTACCAATTAGAGTTTATTTAACAACTGTAAAACAGTTAACTGGTAGTTAAAGTTAACAAGAACTTTAACGGCGACCTAGTAAAAACCGGGCCTTATTATGTTAAAAATTATTAAATATCTGTCCGAAAAATATTTATAATAGATAAATATTTATTGTAATTAATGTTGCCAAATGAATGGAATGATGGTGAGGCTCCACTATCACTGTTACGAGAAAAAATAATTATTATAAGTATAAATTTATTTTAAAAATAAAATTATTGACTAGCCAACTAGACTAGACAGTTTGGGATATTTAAGTTCTTTATTTTCCCTCTTTTTAACGTTCTCTATTAATCATATACCTTTTTAATGATTCCGTTTATTACTACACATTTTTTTCCCTCCTACTTTGGCAGTAAAATCTCCTTCCATTAAAGGAAATTTATAACGACTGCATCCGTTTAGACTTAGACGATTGGTAATTATTATTTATGTAGTATTTAAAATTTTTATTGTCCTTCGTTAGTGCTGTACATCTCCAAATCTGAACGTTAGTGTCGGGTAATTATGCATTTATAACAACTTTTAAAACAATATCTCATCACGCTACATCCCTTGGCGTGATAAGAAACTTGCTTTGCAGTCTGACTTCCTTCTAATACCATATTATTCTTTTCTTTCTGTTTTTTTTTTTGTTAGCTTATTCTTTCTTTTTTTATTTTTATTTTTTTGTTCGCATAAAGCGATTGAACCATGATAGACGCTTTATCAGAACATTTTAGATTTAGATAACCTGAGATTGGTTGTTGACTGTGATACAGTGTATCCTCGTCACTTTCTGAGAATAAGTCAGCTGTCAAATTGATCGGATTGTTTTTAAATTATGAAAAAATACTGTGCTTCACTCATTGATAAAATTTCAATGATGAGAATTCTCAAAATTTTTTAGCATAGTGTTTCGCCATGATGCGTTCTATATAAAATTTAACTGTATCAGTGCAATATCACAAATTACTGTTTTCTATAGAGTATCATCTGATCTAACAAGTAAGATATCAAAAATATAATAAAATATTCACACAAGTTTAATATATATTAAAATACTGTTATGTGATCATTAGCCAGAGCTGGATTTGCATTTTCGTCAAAAATATAATAAAATATTCACACAAGTTTAATATATATTAAAATACTGTTATGTGACCAGTAGCCAGAGCTGGATTTGCATTTTCGGGGCCCCCCTAGGATGAGCAAGGCTTTGGGGCCCCTAAAAATTCAAATCAGCTACATCTAATTTTAAAGGCTCCTTATAACTTATAAGGAACCTTTAAAATTTTACTTTCTATCTAGCACTTTAATCAAAATCCATTTTTCTTATTAAAAGTTTATAAAAGTTGAAAACTGATTGATAGTTTTGGGGCCCCTAGAATCGTGGGGAACTAGGACATGGCCTAGTCGGCCTATAGGTAAATCTGGCCCTGCCAGTAGCTATCAGAGGGGAGCAAGAGGAGCGGCTGGCTTGTGTCTCACGATTTTAGGGACCTCACAAAGGCCCCAAAGGTCTCCAAAGGCTTAGGGGCTTTATAACTCACAAATATATATTTTTTTTCTAATATTTTTTATACTGTCCGAGCCTGTGTTTGTCAAAATTTGAAGTTCTCTAACAATATTTTCACTTTTCTTGTGCACTTATCACTGTATATTTGTCAATTTTGTGTCTTTTTATATTTTTTTTCTAATATTTTTTATACTGTCCGAGCCTGTGTTTGTCAAAATTTGAAATTCTCTAACAATATTTTCACTTTTCTTGTACACTTATCACTGTATATTTGTCAATTTTGTGTCTTTTTTTTGAAGAGCCTCAAAAATATTGTTTCGGGCCTCACATTTTCTCTGAAAGTCCCTGGACATAGATATTTATTTGAGAATGGTTCTGTTCCTCGGAGGCATATGGCACTATGCCCAAGTTTTTGAAGATAAACACAGAGTCATATGGCTTCGAGGTACAGAGTTGTATTCCATATTTGATCGCCATATTCATTCAATACTAAAACAATTACTGTATTATAAATAATGGAAAAAATTTTCACAATTATTATTATATTTGTTTTTTTATGATGGCTATCCAAATTTTGAAACGAGCCATCCAGTAATAAATTGAATCTTTTAAAACAGTATACTGTAGTTAAAAAAAAAACTAAAAATAATTAAAAGTGAATGAAATTAACAGTGATATTAATAAAATATATTTTTCTAAATTCGGATAATCAAATATGGGATTAATTTATATGAAAAATTAATTTACTTTTAATTGAAAAGTTAACTTTTAATTATGATAAATTAAGAAAACATATAATACCGGATGAATTAATTGAGTGTATTCGACAAAATTATGTAAAAACCTATTTTATAGCCTCTCATACAAATTGTTTTTTCTGAATTTTTCTTTCTAAATGAAATCTTCTTATAAATCTAAAATAAAATTTAAAAATTTTATCATCAGAGAATTCGTCATTTTAAGACAAACTATTACACTAGGCTAAGCTACTACTATACTATTAATCTATTACTGTATTAAGCTTAATAGGCTATTTTAATACCGAAAATACTGTATGTGCACTCTTCTAGTAGACTGCAATTTTTGTATTTGTAATTTTGTATCATTTATATTTTATATTCTGATGTGTTCTTTGATGTTACTGTAATCTATTATATAGGGTAAACCTGGATAATTTCGTGAATTTCATATTTCTTTTCTCATATATTCTCAAAACAAATTTATTTTCTAATTGACATAAGTCAGTAGCTGGATTGCCTGCTCCAATGGTCAGTTGTCAATAAAAACGAAACCGCTGAAGTGGTGGGGATCATAGTGCATATTGTAATACATCCTTTTTATTATTTATTTGGATCTGGTCTAACATAAATGGGATATGTCTGGCCACCAAACCAAAGTCAATTTACGATCGCGAAAGTACCCCACCAACATCATGGCGGCCAGCGTCGTTTTTCTAACATTAAGCAGGCAATCCAATGGTCAGTACACAATATACTTGCTGAAGATGCCACTTCTTTAAGCAGTATCATTACAAATTTAATTTATAGTATATCACTTTATAATTAGCTTTCAATCGTTGGTTACTTTGTGAATGCTTTGATAATTCTGTGATAAGTACCTTGGTAAATTTGTGATTACTTAAAAGCAATTCTTATTTAATGGTTCGAAATGTATCGGTTGATATAAAAAGTCGAAAAGCAACAGTGATTTGAAAGAGATTAAAAGTTTGAAACCAAATAGTTTTATTTTTCCATAAAAAATAAATTACTATAGACATTAGTCATTCGTAGGATATGCTTCACAACTATTGCACATAAATACTTCATCCTTATCATCTATTGAATCATTTTAATATTTTGTATGATACCGTATCATACAAAAACATCAAATCCATGCTGTGCCTGTTTTCTTCTTCACGTCTTCATTATAAGTTTTATCACCAACACTACAAATCCAGTCAACTACTTTTTTCCTTCTTTTCATATTGCCAGATGTACCAGAAGCCTTCAGGAATCATTTTCTTTGTTTTATTCCATTTCTCGCATTTATATAATTGTTAATTATAAATTCTTTGTTCCATTTCCAAAGGCAAAGTAAATGGCCTTCCTGATTTTGGCAAATCAAGGATATCTCTACCCTTAGAAATTTCACATATTCCTTCGAGAGTTGATCAAGTTAACATTGCATTCTTTTGATGCACGATATATTAAATAATTTTGTATCTTCACTAGATCGCTGCTCTACTTTTTTACTGATACTTTTTTTGATATCTAAATATAAAATTAATTTTTATATATATTTTTAAAAATCTTATGTCATATGAATTAAAAATTTAATTCGAATGTATAAATTACAAAAAGAAAAATGTTAACATTATTTTACTTTCCAAATCCTTAATAAAAATACAGGTAGAATAGATAATTCTAAGATAACTTTAACTATGTGATAAGTTAGTGATACCTGGCAAATTTCGTGATATGACAAATCGGAAAACAAATTATCTAAAAATGTCAAATATCTTAATTTGGTACAATTGCCACCTTACCGAAGCACGGCGAAAATGGTACACATCGAAAGGGGGCTGAAACACGCAAAAAAAATCCCTAATGAACCAGGGGTCAAAGGTCAAACGTTTACGAGATACAGAGGCATCTAGGCGGAATAGGTAGTAGAGCATGGTAATTGGACGCGTCGCATCGCAGATCGCAGCGACGCCAGGCACAACGCCAAACCAAATGCGCCATTTGTAAGTAGAGCATGGGAACGGGACGCGTCGCATCGCAGATCGCAGCGACGCCAGGCACAACGCAAACCACATGCGCCATTTGTAATAAACGGAACTTTGCTAGTCTATATCTCGTAAACGTTTGATCTTTGACTCTTGATTCATTAAAGATTTTTGCGTGTTTCAGCCCCCCTTTCGATGTGTACAAATTTCGCCGTGCTTCGGTAAGGCGACAATTGTACTAAATTACGTATTGTATCACTCTGCGAAAATACACCCACTTCCATTTAGTTAAATTTACTTTTGTAAAATACAGTTGAAATCTTCCTCCATTTTCTTCTATCTCGTGCTGAAAAGTTTTATTTGACGCTCGCTAAAAAATTAATATTAAAGTGTTGCCAGTTTTAGAAAGAAAACATTTAGCGCCGCATGAAGACAAAATTTTTAACTATATTAGCCACTAATTAATTAGATATTATTTTTGGAAAAACAATCACGAAATTATATCCATCACGAAATTTACCCAGGTTTACCCAATTGATTTAATGACTTTTCAATATTTATATTTTTTCATGTTTAAATTTTGTTTTATTTGAGAAATTCATATCTGTTATTATATGTGCTATATTTAATGTTATGCCAATCTAAGTATCGGAAGATTTTAATGATGGTTTAATCACTTCATGCCGCAGAAAAAGAAAAATTCATGAAGTGATATGGAGTGCAAGCATATATTTTGATGCAAGTTTTACGTCTCATAACAAGATAGGTTAAAAGTTATCATAAGACACGCAATTATGAGGAATTAACATAACCTAGAATTAATGAGGAGCGATAAAAATATTGTAGTCAGTATACTTGGATATGTGTTGCGTGACCCGCATGAATACTTTCTCAACCACATAATTATGCATCATTAATATAAAAAAATAGGGAATACAAGACACTAACGATTAAATATCAGTTAAAAAATATTTTAGGAATAGTTTCTTCCAACTTCCGTAATTTGAATGTGGTAAAAAATAGTCCATCAGCGTTTGTTCTGCACTATTCAATTTACAAAGTTGGCTTGGATGCACATTGCAGACTTTTAAACTCATTTAAATTGAATCACGCGCTATTTGGATCGGATAATCTGCAGTTTGTGCGAGGAAATTCAGCATTATAATGATCGGAAGGACGGTTTGCGGACATCTGGTACGGCTTTACGCTCGGATGATGCGCCTTGGGGCAATCGGGCGGAAGTGAAAAAGACAGCAGCTGCAAAAGTGCTCTGGTGGGAATTTTTCGAAATGTCTCTAAACATCCGAAGTGAAAAATCGAAACTTGATTTCTTCCTCGAATTTTAGAATAGTAACGAGTCGTTTAGAAATTCCTTTCATGGCCATTCGTACGAAGTTTTAACGAAAGTATTCCTGCTAAATTTATGATGGTATCGAACTGGGAACGCAGTTAAAATGTTTGCAGTGGAAGTGGATGTTTGCACTGTTAATAAGTCATCGCCAGAGAAATTTTTACTCGTATGCAATAATAAATTAACATAAAATATATGCGAGTACGAAATGCAAAAAGAAAGCAGCTTCTTTCTTTAGACTACCACCATCTGACTTGTTAGGAACGGTGCAAACAGGATGTCCGGTGTTTTCTACCACTTAAGGGGAACGATTTATCGAGGCTTTCTTCTTATCAGTCTTTCTTTTCGCGCATGAGGACGTTGGGAAAACACCTTTGTGCGTGAAAAAAAGGTAGGCCTTCGTCTTTCTCAATTAAGCTGCTTTCACACTGCTAGTGATAGCCATGAAGTGTAACACTTTCGTCTAGTGTCTGCAATTTCTGAGTATCTCTACATCGAAATTGCCGCATTTTCTACGACTGTCGGTAGATAAAGCGCACGCATTATCCTTGGAATGTACGAAAACAAAATGGAAATAGATTTATCTGATATTTCCGCCAATTCTATAGAAGAGAACTTTTTCAATATCAGACTTTCAAGTAAGTGATTGAAAATGATAAAAGAAAATTTAAAATCTGAATATAATTTGTTTACAAGCATTGTTTATTCTTTTTATTTTGTAATTATTTATTATTTTTCGTACTGAAAACTTAAATCAAACTTTTATATCTTCAAGAGTTTATTTTAAATTTTTTTATAAATTTTTGAATAGACAGAAACATGTGATAAGACATTTGATTGTTGATAATACTAGCAAGGAATACGCGAAATTAGGAATATTAGCAAGGAATACGCGATTAGGAATACTAGCAAGGAATCGCTGAATTAAACGCGTATTCCTTGTAGTAGTCCAAGGACTACTACAAGGAATACGCGTTTAATTCAGCGATTTTTAGGCCGTGTCCCACGTATAAGCGACGCGACGCTTACGATGCGATACTACGCTTCGAGCGACAATCTGTCCCACGAGAAGCGCTTCTATCGCGTCTATAATGAAATATCGTCCCACTGTTTGTTTACTAAATGCTGATTATGGTAATTTTTATCTCTCATGTTGTATAATATAGATTTTTTTATTATAAATTTCGCTTATAAGGACCTCTGAATCGAACACGGTAGCCATGATAATTTGCCTCTGTAGTTTCAGAAAACAAACTACTTTGCATTTCAGCTACAGTGAGCGACAGCAAGCGATGCTACGCGGCGCTACGTTTACACAAGCGACGCGTCGATGTTATGTGTATTGATTTGTTTTCTGTCGCTCGTAGAGCATCGCGTCGCTTGCACGTGTGGCACGTACTTATTGCTTCACTCCTCTAGTTGCAATGTTTTGATTATGCTAGGACTTCCATTACAGTATTTAACTGTTTACTAAACTTCTCTCGATTTTATAAATAGATAAAAATAGTTATATATTTCTATCGCTAATTTTTTCTAAATTTTCGGTGTAATATTTGATATAAAAATTAATATTTAATTGTCACGTTGATAAAATTATAAAAAATTAAATCAGAACTGTTATGTGACATCAGCAATGTTAAAGTAATAATTAGGATGTATTAAAACAGTCAGAAATCTATTTAATTCTTTTATTCTTTGTATATATTATAGTATAAACTTTAACAATTTATTCGATAGATCCTTGACTACATCGATAAGAATTATTTAAGTATCATTATTAAGAAATAAGAGTTGATATATAAGACAACTCGTACTAAAACATCCCGAAACAATAGGAAAAAACAAGAGCATAAGAAAAAATAATACAAATAAAAATTTATAACAGGTGCCATATATAATAAACAAGACATTCTGTAAAGAAATAATACGTCCACTTTCCTTATCTGTCTAATTTTAGAATGGTTGAATGTACGGAATTAAAAACTAGAGCAAAGAGTCATCTGTAATGGCACGACCTCCCTTCTGAATTTCAATGAAATGTACCAATTAATTCAAATGTTGTTAAGGAGAAACAAAACAAGGTGGTGATCTTATAACCCTCTCTTTTTATAAGGAAAGTAAACTAAAAATAAACCTTAATTGTACTGTATCAGTATTCTTTATTGATTAATGTATCGCTTTATATTTGTAAGATGATGCGTGTTATTCTATCAATAAATGTAAATTCTATGCAGCATTTCTCCATCTTTCTTCAGATGTTTTATCTTCTTTAAAGCAAAACGTTAGCATTTTTTTATGTTCTTTGTTTTTGAAAGGTTAGTTATAGTGCACACTATTTTGAATGCTCGATCGATTTTTTTTATCAATTAGAGCAATAGAGGAATATGGAGCAGTGGCATATATTATTATGCATTTAAGCATAACGAACGTAAAATTATGCGTTTTATCCAAGATTTTGGTACTTGTATACTAGTTATAGGTCAGAAATGATGTCATGCGAAACGAAATTTTAAAGATAATTTTATTGGAATATTATTTAAATGGAAAGCTCAGCCGATGACCACTTTTAAAATTATAGATACGAAAATTTAACGTATTTTTCATTAGTATTTTCTTTTAGAGAATAAATTTAAATCAATATTCAATGGAAAATTATTATAATTTAACCGTGGATTATATCATTAATATTTATTTTTTGTTAAGTAGCGAAATACGTTATATGAAGTAAATAAAATTAGGACGATTAAATGAAACTATTCAAAGCTGTTTTTACAGGGTGAAGAAAAACAATAGGGGACCTCGAAACAAAACATCGAGTATACAAGCGTCACGACGCGTCGATTTGCCAAGACGCGTCGCATTACGTCGCTTTTCCTATTCCGGTTAATAAGAAGGCGAGCGACGCAATGCAATACTTAGTGGCAACGCGACGCGTCGTGACGCTTTGTAAAATAGATGTGATTGACTAGCTTTAAAGGGTTATAACTCGAAACGGTGCCATTTAGACTATATATTATTAGACATTTTCGACTTGTTTCGAGGCCCCCTGTTAATACACAAAATATTACGACGAAGTTTTTCTTCACCCTGTATAATTCACCAAACCTTAAAAACTATATCTAAAAAATCTTAGATATAGGCAATGTATATTGTAAAAATAAATTTACTGAGGCATCTTTGTAGACTTACCTTTTTTATGACATTGTTTTATCGTAACGATTATGACAATTTCCAAATAAAAATTATAAAATCTTTAAAAAATTAATACATAGTGCAGTCAACCATGGTGTGAATATGCATTTCGGCTGTCACGCCTTCTTCATAATCATTACGATAAAACAATGTAATAAAAAAGGCAAGTATACAAAGATACTTTAGTAAATTTATTTTTTTATATCTAAAAAGTTTATCTCTATACTCAAGAAGTTTTTGCCAGACTGATAAATATCCATAAATTGATCATCATTAATAATTATTAAATCATTATTATCTATTTTAATATTTATACATAAAGAAAGATATATTTATACATAAAATAGAGTTATAAAGCTCTATTTTATATGCATTCTTTGTTTTCTCACATGTATTTTTGGTTCTGTTCTATGTATTCTCAGTTTTCTTCTATGTATCCTTGGGTTTCTTCGATATAATCTTGGTTTTCTTCTATATATTTTAATGCATTCTTGGTTATAAATGTTAGGTCTTACAAAGTCCTAACATTTACAATCAAGAATACATTAGATATTGCAAAATTCTGTGCAAAAATTCGAAAAATTTTTCATTACTTGAGATGATCACGGAAATGGTTCTTTAAGTAGATAACTAAATTTCTCTCTTCTTCTTCAGTAGAATGTGAACAATTACAGAGAAATTCTTTATTGGAATAGAAACATATGACCTTATTTATAAATAAATATTTCCTCTTCTCGTCCCTAATAAAAATTACTGATTTGAGTTCATCTTCTAGTGAATTCAAATCAATAATTTCTATCAGAGTAATTTATCTGTTACATTAATTCTCTATTTTATTCCTTTATCGGGTATACTGCCTATCGAGTTTCAGTAATAGCTCCGTTTAGTACGAAAGTATTAAATTTTTTTTATTTTCGTTCATAAATAAGCTGTAAATACAGGAGACATTTTTAATTTATCAGGATCGTTTCGTTCTATAATGTAGATCGGCTTTAACTATACCGAATATCCCAGACCACCCGTACATCCCTATACCCATCCTGACATTCCAAATGGATGTATACCAAAATATATTCAAAAGTATCGGAAGGTTCGCGCTTTTTGATAGAAGAAACCCAAAAAAACAAAGAATATATGAAGAAAGCGCGAACCCTCCGCTACTTTGGGATGTATTTTGGTATAGGCTACATTCATTTGGAGTAGCTTTTTCTCCGATTGTATACCAAATAACATAGCAGAACCCTCCTCTACTTTTCATAAGATGCCGGACCGGGTTAGCGTCCTAGGTCCAACATCTTATGAAAATTAGCGGCGGGTACGCGAAGTAATGCGTCGGCGCGGCGCAACAATGGATTTCATGCGGCCATCCGGACACTCCAAGTGAATGTAGGGGGGTACGAGTGGTCTGGGACAACTTTGGGACATCCGGTATTCAAACATAAAAAAAATTCGATATATATTATTGAGAAAAAGACATTTCTGATAAATTAAAATGGTTAAGATTCTACTTTGACTGCCTCGAGTGTTCGCGACGCCGCGTGCACATTGCACGTCATGCTGATATACATATTAACATCTAATTTATCGAGCACAAAAATCGACAAGCATTAAGGCACGCCATAATGCGACTTATTATTCATAGAAGTGTCGCAGTATGGTCAGACGCGAAAAAAAAAACAAGGCAGTCAAAGTAGAATCCTACCTTAAAATGTTTCTTGTAAGTTTACAGCTTATTTTCCAGGTTTTCTTGCAAACAGGAGGTATTGAAATTTATATTTTTATACTGAAAAAACAATTAATTTTTTTATATATTAAATTTACTCAAAATATTTATCTTTAAGTTCTCTTAAATATAAATTGTTCAAATATAAAAGTTTATAAATAATATTGAGCATTAAAAAAAAGCAAATTTTAATACTGTATATTAAAAGAGTATAAATTAAACATAAACTTATATTTAACTAAATTTTGTTTTTATATATTGATATATATATAAAAATTATTTATTGCATGTATATCAATCATGAATAGAATTCGTGAGAATAAGAATGATCCTTATAAATTCATTATAATCGATATTTAACTGATCATATTGAATGGCAGAAAATGGTTGCCTACTTCTCGTTTTCACATCCGCAACGTGACAGTAATAATGAATAGAAAACTACAACACGCAATTTATGATGTCAGAGATCAAGTGTGGCTGGGCTTTGCAATTGTCTACTCAAAAAAGGAATTTATAAATGTAGTGTAATAAATACTGTATAGGAAATATCATCAATCCAGATTAATTGGAAGAAGTGTTCAGGATTAGCGAATTAATGTTAGAATCCGGAAATTTATATTTAACTGTATAAAATTTTGCACGGAATGAATGCCATATAACTCACGCAGAATTTTTATAATGCATATTAATACGGTATTCTACATTTTTTGATGATTTAATTCTAATAATTATTCATTTATATTGCCAAATATGTAATAATTAATATTATGACTAGTCCGAATTATCTGCGAATGAATTAATGGTGTCTTATCTTATTTTCATTACATATTTTTGGAATAAAATATCGGAAGTCTATATTATAAGAAGCAAATTGTTATATATAAATTAGGATAAGTGATATCTCCTCAGGTTGACTAGTGATTAGCAAGACTGTGAACTAGTTAATATCATTTTTTATTATAAACTTATTCATTTTGAATTATTCAGCATTACATAAAGAAATATAAAATAGAGCTATAAGAATGTATTTTATATGTATTCTCGGTTTTCTTCTATGTATTCTCGGTTTTCTTCTATGTATTCTCAGTTTTCTTCTATATATTCTCGGTTTTCTTCTATGTATTCTCGGTTTTCTTCTATGTATTCTCGGTTTTCTTCTATAGCCTATATTCTTGGTTTTCTTTTATATATTATTGGTTTTCTTCTATATATTTTAATATATTCTTGGTTGTAAATGTTAGATCTTACAAAGACCTATCATTTACAACCAAGAATACATTACATATTGCAAAATTTTCTGCAAAAATTCGAAAAATTTTTCATCGCTTGAGATGACATTTGAAATGTTTCTTTAAATAAACAAACTGTAGTCTTATTTCATTTTTAATTAAGTAAAAAATTAGACTTAAATAAACGTAAGTCTTTTTTACTTTTAACTATTACTTAAACTTAAGTAACTCAGGCAGTATGAATTATAACATTACAGAAAATGGCTGAAGTCTGCATGCTTTTAACTATGGAATTTACAAGTATAGCCCTATAGATGTTATTTTGTATGATTTATTATTTTTATACTTCATGCCCATTGAATGGAACGCGATGGTAATCCATATAGTGTCATTGTGACTAGTTTTATATTTTTAGAGGGTAAGTTGTTACATTATTAGTGTACGCCCATATTTTCAACATCGAAATGGAGGAAAATGGTACAAGTGTCTCTCTTGTAAAATCTGGGTCAATGTTAAATGTGTAAGTAATGAACCATACTATGTTTGCATCAGCTGAGCGTCAGAATGTGATGAAGATGATTATAATTAGCTATAAGGATGCGTATAACATACAGTACAAAACTGTATATTTTATGCAAATTTACATTCTATAATGTTATTTTTATACAACTTTTTTGTCTTTATTTATTATATGTTTGTTATTTCTTATAATTTGCCTTACATAGGGACATGTTTTGACATTTTGACATGTTTATTATAAAAATAAAATTTCTATTAAGTAAACAAAGAGATATGAACCATGTTCTCCACCTGATATATTGCTCACCATAGGCTACCCATTTACCTGGTAGAGTCAACCCCACCAGGTATATGCACCGCTTTGACATGTTTATTATAAAAATAAAATTTCTATTAAGTAAACAAAGAGATATGAACCATATTCTCCACCTGATATATTGCTCACCATAGGTTACCCATATACCTGGTAGAGTCAACCCCACCTGGTATATGCACCTCTCATAGTGAGCAATGGAATGCCTCTCTGCTTACTCATTGAGTAAAAATGGCGCAAAACGTCATAGAAAGAAATATAAAGCTAGATTTTAATAATATTATAATAATCTAATGTTTCTAAAAATAGCTTATAGAAATTTGGCTCGGTAAATTTTAGAAAATATTCTAATTTTTTAAAAGTAACAGAAGTAATACTCTTTGTAGAAAGAAGAGAACTATTATACTCCCATTGTAATCATTAGCATTCCGCGTTAAAATAATTGAAAACTAACTCGAAAAACAATATCCATTGGAAAGAGTATGACTAATAATCCATCAACATGGGCAGGGCCTAATTTGCGCTTTGGTAAACAAGACATAAGGCGTTAAAATAATTGAAAACTAACTCGAAAAACAATATCCATTGGAAAGAGTATGACTAGTAATCCAACAACATGGGCAGGGCCTAATTTGCGCTTTGGTAAACAAGACATAGGCCAAGGACAAATTTTTAATCTTGTAGTTTTTAAAATACTTTTATTTCTATTTACATAAATATTTAACTATATTATATAATAATAATAATAAAAAATATTATCGAACAATATTTAATTATAATTTTTTTATTTTTATTACTACTTTTATCACTTTATACCTTGAATCTAATTATCATAAAGATTCTAAATAGTTGCATAAAATTTTATTAAAATATATTTCTTAATACACAAAATATTTCTTAAGCATAATATTTATAATTTACAAAATATGTATTAAAATATACCTTAATTTTATTTTTTAAATTTATCACCAAATTTTATGTTAGATATGTTTAATTTTACATTTTTGATTAATGTTTAAATGTTTTCAAAAAAGAGAAAAATCTTTTCTTATCTTCCCTGTATCTGGGTCATATGTTATGCATTATATGTATAGTTTTCACTTTCATTTATGCATCGATAGTCTCATTCAGTATTCGACTAATTTTAAGAAATTTTTATGCAATAATATCACTTTCCTGGTTCGAGTGGAAGACGGAAGATCCGGATTTTTCTTTCATCTTGGATTAATTAATATTGCATAAGACGTTTAAATCAGGCGAATTTTCTGCGGAATGTTTTTTTAATGTAGTTTATTTGTATAGAAATAATTTTTAATGAAAATAATTTATTCCTAGAAACATAATCCAGAAAAATTGATAAACATTGTTTTGTTCGTAGGTTAGCCAGTATGCGCCGCCGGACTCGGTGGATCTGTTCCGTATTCTTGTATCTGTGGCTACGTCTTTCGGTCCTAACCCATGCCACGCCAGGTAAGTACCCATTTAATTGATACTTCCAGAGTCAAACTTGATTTCTGGGCCTCCTCCTTCTCCCTTTTTTTTGTTTTTGGCGGAACGTCGCGCTTTCGGAAGCGTTCGGTGGCCCGTGGAGTTCTTTCCGCTCAGCCAACTACCCAAAGAAAGGAGTTCTTCCTGTCTTTTGATGTCGATCTTCTTTGGTCCCGGACGGCTTCCTTTGGTCTAGGAGATTGGAGGCCTCCTCCCTTCCGGTTCTCACCCCGCCCTTCTTTTTTCTTATAGACGATCTGTGTTACCTGACTAATGGTGGATCTTCAGAAACCATCATTGTCAACGAAAATACGGCCGAAGGTAAGTCAATTGGAAGGAAAACAGTCTCTAGTTATCATTTAACAACTTTGTTTATTGGTAGGAAGTCGATTGGGTCCACTGTCCATTTCGGGAGAACCGGGAGACAATGGTACCATCCATCTAAGTTTAGAACCGGCTGATGGTCCTGTGGTCATCCATCCAGGCACCAAGTGGCTAGTTTTAGCACAGAAGTTAGATAAAGAAGGACTAGAAGGTCCTCCCGGTGTCGAATTCGAAGTGGTTTGTTCCCAGAGAGGAAGCGACGAACTAGTAAGTATATTTCGATTTCTTCTCAATTTTCAGACTTATGCCAGAGCCACCGGAAAGTTCATTGTTCTTTGCGCTTATTTAAACATTGAGTTATCTTCGGATTATCAACGTTAACGAAATGGAAAGTAAACGAAATACCTCCCACTGTCAGCTGTGAAAAAATTATAAACCATAACAATTATTTGAAATAAAAATAACCCGTTGGTCAATTAACAGCAGAATATTTGAGAATCATCATCTGCACTTTATAAATTAAAGAACAGCGGGAGATAATTTACGAAAAAAAAAAAAATTCTTTCAAGGAAACAGTTGTCATTTATTTAGGAAAACAATTTATTGTGGACTATAATTCTCAGTTTATTGCGAGAATATTTTATCAAAGAGATCTATATAAAAATATAATGAGATTAGGCTATGGTCAATGATTTAATTTTCCGAATTCTTCGACAAAATATTTCACAATGATTTTCAATCTTTGTTGCTTTGTTAGTTATGTAGCGAGACTATTCCAGAGTCCATTTATATAGTGATTCCATCGCAGTAAGTTAAAAGTGGGCTCAAGGCATCAGATCTGAATTTTTTTGAAAAATTGTAGGTCGAAGAATCGACATCTGATGAACTGGAATCCTTCTTTCTTGAGAAGTAATGAATTTCTTTTGGGAAGGAATGGAATTTTGAATGGCAAATGGATATCTTATGTGTATTTATAGTATTTATTTCAGAGAAAAATGGAAAGAAGATAGAAACCAAATATTAATATACAGTATCTTGAGGCCATTTCAACTCCAGCTGGAGAAATTAAATTTCGGAAAGAATGCTATGGAAAAAAATTTCCAAAATGATGTAATTGTTACGATTTTTCAAGAAATGGAGTGAAAAGGGAAAGAAAATAGTTCAAATAAGGGAAAAAAGATTTCATTTTTTTGGAAATCTCCATTATAAAAGCTAATTTTCATCAGTTTCGTCTAACATTTAATCGAACAGAACGAAAAGAAATTACTTAATTTTTATAAAAATTTATCATCACCTAATACAGAATTGTATTATTATTGCTAGTTATTACTTATATAAAACTGGTGTTTTCTGCGCGTGAGTAAAACTAGTAGATTTAATGCAGTATTGTTCTTTCAGAGCATCACTATTCCCGTCAGAATAATTGTGACAGATGCCAATGATAATCGACCGGAATTCGTCGGAGCCCCCTACACTGTTAATGTCAGCGAGGTAAGTAAATGGACAAACTACTCAGAATCACATTGGCCGGATTTTCATACTTTGTCTTTCAACAGGTATCGGTGATAGGAACGGTTATCTATCGAGGTATCAGAGCTGTTGACAGAGATCAGACTGGGCCCTACAGTACTGTCGAGTACTATGTGGAAGAAAAAGAACATTCGGTAAGTAATCCTGGTCTCTATCACATAGTTTCATTTTTCACGATCATTTTTTTACTTTTTCAGAATTTTGTGGCTTTTAACACTCCCTTGGATGGAACTTTGATACTGAATGCTAGTCTAGACTATGAATCGCTTCCGACTTTCAATGTCGTTGTTCGAGCTCAGGTATCTTGATTTTATACCTTTTACTGAGTGTATATCCCAATTAAAACTCATCTAATTCAATTCTTTTGCAGGATCAAGGTCAACCGCCGCAGAGTTCCTTTACCACAGTCACTATAAATGTCTTAGATGCAGACGATCAGAATCCTAAGTTTTTTTCGGATCGATATACGGCTTCTCTGCCTGATAATCCCAAACCTGTAAGTAAGAAATAGAATCTTAGAAAAATATAATTCAGTTGACTATGTTTTATTTTTTTTTTTGCCTAGGGTAAAGTATTAAAGACTTCCCCCTCTCCGTTGAAAGCGGAAGATCCTGACAGAGGAATTCGCTCGTCCATCATCTACTCCTTCGATTCCAGTAAGGCTAAAACACTATACATTCTATTTGTCTCTGTTGGCGGATTGCCACGTGGTAAAACTATGTTTCCTATCCTGGAGGACCGGATTCAAATCCAGGTCCTATACCTTTCAGTTTTTTAGTAGTTTTCCTGTCCGGGCCCGGTCTGTTGAACCCGATCCTTCAAATCCGGTTGACCCCATTATGGATGTTGGCCAGCCTGTGATGGGCTCTGTAAGTGGCTGCCCCAGACAATGAATTTCCCATGAGGATATGGCGGCTTAAATTAATTAAACTAACCTAATGATCGGTTTGATGGCCGCGTGGTAAAACTGGCTTACCACCCTGGAGGATCCGGGTGGTAAGCCAGAAGAATATCCCATGAGGATATATTGGCTTAACCAAACTAACCTAACCTCTATTGGTCTCTACCTTTCATTTATGATTTTACTTCTTTTATATAGATACCACCGAATACGGTTACTTCCGTCTTCAGGAAGATTCTGGCCAAGTGAGTTTGCGAACTGCTCTACCCGACGATCTCTTCCTTCCTCTCACATTAGTGGTCAGGGCTACCCAGGCCGATAATCCCGATCGATACGCCTTGACCACTTTGTCCATCGTAGGTCCCCGAGCTGCGGCCCATCAAGAATTGGCTTTTCTTCAGACCGATTATGCTACTTCTGTCCTAGAAAGTGCTCCTCCCGGACAGGTGATTCTGACCGTTCAGACTACCAAACCACCAGACAAAGTAAGAGCCACTTTCATTTTTTTCTTTTTTTCCATTACAAAGATCATCATTACTCATCATTACTATTCTACAGCATCTTGCCTTTCGCTTATTGGATAATCCCACTGAAGAATTCGCCATTCATCCAACGTAAGTGATAACCATAGTTTAATTAAGTAGTGCTTTTCCAATTTTAACCCATCTTTCGATTTCAGAGGAGAGATGGTGGTAGTCAAACCTTTGGATTATGAAACGCGGCAGCACTATAAATTACGTGTTCTGGTGACGGATGGTTCAAAGGTCAGTAAGTGCACTTTTGATTGAAAAGCTTTTTGGGACGTATGTGATTTCCCTTTTTCTCAATCATAGAGCGACGTGGCTCGAGTCAACGTCAGCATAATGGACGTAAACGACCACGATCCGCAGTTCAGTCAGAATCAGTATAGCTTCGTAGTAAAGGGATCCAACATTCGATCCGGTACACTGGTGGGCCGAATACAGGTAAGATATAAAGAGTTTTTTGATAGTATACATTCCTCGATATCTTAACTCCTTACTTTTAATTAGGTGAACGATTTAGACGTTAATGATTCCGTCGAACTTAGTTTGAAAGGAGCTTTTGCCAGGTATCCATACTTTTTCTTTTTTTCTGAAGTTATTCTTTTTTTGGTACCCAACCTGGAACTTCTACTTCTTATCTCTCTTTTCTTTCTCTTTACTTAGAATTTTCTCCATCAACCGAGAGGGAGAGCTTCGAATTAGAAATCTGGATACTCTCAATACCACTACTTGTCATGTAGTAGTAGTAGCCACCGATGATGGTGCACCTCCCAGACAGTCCAGCGTTCCTGCTACTGTTAGTTTTCCCGATACTCTAGTTCAAGAAATAGTTCACAAACAGAAGAAAGACGATAGTTCTTTCATATTGATGATTGTTTTCGGAGTGGTACTCGGCTCTCTACTTATCGTCATCGTCACTCTTACTACTTATATTCTAAAACAGTAAGTAACTAGATCGAAAGACAATGAAGATTTCGATCTACAATAATTCTAAATGTTCTAAATGGTTTTTAGTAAGAAGTACAGAAACCGTTTGCCAGGTGTCGGCTCGAATTCACGTCCTCCCGTAGCCAAAATGGCCAATTTCATATCGGGAGCTCCTCTAGTGGCCAAGAATCGAGACGATCCGTCCAACAGATCATCAGGAATGGAGAATCCCATCTTCAACATGGCTGACGGAAGTCGTCCCAGTTCGGGAGAAGAAGTGGATACTGGTGTCCACTCGCCGGAAGGAAGTGTGCTTCCGCATCCGATTATCCAGCCGAGGATGAACAAATATCAGGATTTAATCAGATCGACAGGTTCCATACCTCGCAGGATAAAGAAACTCAGTTGGGAAGATGAACAATCCAACAGGGTGAGTTGGCAGATAAAAAGATAGGATATTAACCGAGAATGGCTGGTTTAATTTTAATAATTTTACTTGCAGACGGAACTTGATCCCGATGTCAGCGTGACTCCGTTGGGAAAACCTAATCATCCTCGATCTCATCCCGATTTGATGATTTATTTCTGAAGAGTTCTACTTAAATTGATCAATCCAGGTCTTCCGCGGCACTATTTTCGGTTTTCCGTATAGCCGCTGTAATATTTTGTACATATCTTCGGGCAAATTTTTATATTTAAGACGAGAAGGGTGATGTCCTTATTTAAGAATAAAACACGAGAAAAGTTATATTTGTCCTTTTGTTTTCGTATCAGAATGAAGTATGTCGGCCTTGTGTTGGTTTATACTGAAGTAGGATTAATTTCCGGATTGTCCTTTTCAAAAGTTTCACCTGGAGGAGTTAGATCAATTCCTCGATCTCCATCTTTCACACGCCGAGTGATATATTCTTACTTTCTGCTGGCATTTATCATTTTTGGGCTAACTCAAAGAAAAGGCTCATATTTTCCATCAGATGGTAAGTTTTCAGACTTCATTTGACACGAGAGGAGGAGACTTAGCTTTCTACTTACCAGAACAACAAATTAGCCCCATATGATAGATAGTAATCGATCTCTTTCACTTGCTCAGTCGACCACTACAGATGTGGGCAGTTAATAAGCAGTAGGGCTATTCCATTAGCATAAAAAAGCGGCATAAAACAGGTAAGTAAATGACCTAGGTTATCTTAAATTATAATTTTTCGATTGAACAATATCCTCGTTTAATTAACATAGGTAGATCGAAGATTTCTTACTAGTTAAACCGTGATGACATCTCTCGGATTTGTTCTAAAGCGAAATTTCTGTCTCTAATTTGATTTATTAATGACTCAGAGATAGACTCATATTAGCAGGAAATAAATTCACTTACCTACTTTTCAGTAATTTGCTGGTATTCTAAGTTGTTTTAAAGAAAGAAGCACGTTTTTCTGTTTAGTTGACTTTTTTTTTTTTTCTTAATTTTTAGACATTACAAAGTCGTCAACCCCTCTACTTATCTCCTTCTCTTCCTATATTAATTTTACCATTTATAAAGAGCACTTTTTAAAGTTTGAAAGCGACAAATCTTGGTTGTAAACGAAATCGTAGACATTAAGTTATAAAATTTTAATGATGCAAAATAAATTTTATTGAAACAATAAGAAAAGGGAATCATTTAGAATAATAATAATATATACTTCCAGAAACAGGCTCGCTATAACTTTACGCTTTAATTATTTTATTTAAATAATTAAATCGTGGATCTGTAGTGAAAAAATAAGGTGAATGTGCGAAACAATTTATAGGAAATTAGATTTATAGTAAAATTTTAAGAGCAAATTTTAATTTACATTTTATTCGCGTACTAATCTGAGATAATCGTTAATGGCCACTTCATCTGATAGGATTCATTTTAAAGATAATAAGGGAGCATCCATAAAAAACGCCACTCTGTTAAGGGGAGAGATAGTAGATTTATGACAATAAATGACATACGAGAGAGAGAGTGTGTGTCATAGTAAAATTTTAAGAGCAAATTTTAATTTACATTTTATTCGCGTACTAATCTGAGATAATTGTTAATGGCCACTTCATCTGATAGGATTAATTTTAAAGATAATAAGGGAGCATCCATAAAAAATGCCACTCTGTTAAGGGGAGAGATAGTAGATTTATGACAATAAATGACATACCAGAGAGAGAGAGAGAGTGTCACGCAAATTATGACATCACTCTGTATCTCTACGACTGATTAAAACATTCTTTTAGTGATAAAGAAGTAAAATATAATCGGTTTCTATTATTTTATGTCATTTTTTTTACTTATAATCGGATGAAAAATTTTAAACGGAAGAAGAAAGGTATTCATAATTGTGGCTCACGGCCAGGGGAATCGAATTGATGTGATGAAAAATAACGAAAGGGAAAGAGGGGATCGAAATGCATTCGAAATAGCGTGATGTAGCGTGGCGTCATAAAATGGCCTTGGCGTGGACTCAACATTGAGCATATTACGTAAAACATTACTTTTTTCTAACAATTATAACATACATTTTGGACAGCTTTATGCACAAAGCCTTGGTGTGGTACAATACTGGAAATATATACGAGTACATCGATATAAATGTTAGAAATTAAATCTGTTGAATTAAAAATTTAGTCATAGTTTAATGCTTATAAAAATGACAAAATATTTTGCCTATTTTTTACTTTTATAAAAATTTCAGGACTGTTTTGATACAACAATTGACCGACTTTACATTTTTCGACTTATAATTATTTTAATCTACCTTTCGGTTATTATAATATGTATTTTTAAAGTGTTAAAACTTTATTTTCTATAAAAAAAAACAGTCGTTGCTGTTACGGTTATGGGGTCCGAAATTTACGACTGTAACGAATTTAACGTAACAATAATTGTATTAGTATTGTGGTGACAATTTATTTACGAAGATATCTGCTATAAATGTTGTTAATTAATTAAAATTTTAAATACCGTAACAGAAATTGTTAATAGTTTCATAAATAATTTGGTGATGCCCAAAATGACCACGTTTTTGCGATTTTGAAATTATAAGAGATCATTTTTTAAAAAACATAATTATAATAAAAAGCAGGGCCGGTTCAACATACGATCGAGAGGAGAGACGCTCAGGGCGCCAAGGGCACTGGCGCATTTTGTATTTTGTTACCACTGTACTGATTTCTATAAATATCGTTGGAGAAATCTGATCCTCAAATTTCTGCCACAGCCAAAATATTTTGTCGTTATTCATAATTTAAAAATTAAGAAATAAAAATTAAACTGAAATTATAGTTTCTCTAAAAAGACAAAAATCGGCAGGTGGCGCTATAACTTATAAATGGTCGCCATTTGAATGATCCCGTGTACGATACCGAGGAATTTTTCAAGTGATACTCCAAAGTTATAATATTAAATTATAAGATTTATGCTCCTTTATATGAGTGGGTAAAATATTATTATTATTATTATTATTATAGTAAGACAAAATTATTTATTATACATAATTTAAATAGCGAACAGACTGGGCGGCTAAACTGAAGACACCCCTCAAGTCGTTAGGTTTGATGCTCACCTTCAAAACTGATGGCTTGAGGGGGGCGCAACAAAATTGTTCTCAGAGCGCTGAAATCTCTAGAGCCGGTATTGATAAAAAAATCGAGTGTAAAGTGAAAGAGCATTGTTTTCACCATACAATAAATCATTTAAGTGTGTTAAGGCGGAATGTCGATTACATCTATGAGGTGTGGTGATACAAAAATCCAGTTTTAAATTGTGTGACAGATACAAAAGGGGGATAATTTTTGTGCATATACAATAATATACGTTTCATTCTTTATTTTTTTATATAAAACAGGAGTAAATCTTCGAAAGTCGAATGTAATATATTTTTTTGTCCACAGATTAGATTTAATTATTATAGGGTCTTTTTTGGAAAAAGCTGTATTGCTTTGATTATAAATTATTGCTTTAAATACAATTTTAATAATAGCTGACTATTATTAAAATTATAAAATAGCCAAATTACATACGAATCTATATGCAAATATCATTAGTTTTGAAAACTGCAATTCTGGGTGAGTTCAGATAATGTTCTGAGAATTCTCAGCTGGAGAAGATAAGAAATAACGTCACTTGCCGTGGAGAATGGGAGACAACGTGATTTGTTGAACAGCTGGGGGTAACAAGTCACGTTTTCTGGCGATCTGACGTCATTCTTTAGCTTCTCCAGCGGAGACTTCTCGGTGTATTTTCTGAACTCACCCTCTGACAGTAATATGGGAAATTTTCTTAAGTACAATATAAAATCTTTAAATTTGTTATTAATTTTGGACGTGGCGTGGCGATATTAGTGTAAATATTTTATTTTGTAATGGTTACGACCAGTTTGCATAACCTTTATTTCCGAATAATGACAATGAATGTAACAAATCTAAGCGCGCTACTATACAATATAACTCGATCGTTTCGTCAACGTGAGAGGAAATGCGTGACGTGAGTTATGTAGCGAAGGTGAAATGTCACGTTACGCGGTATTCTGAAAGCCATAAGGTAAAATCGGTATTTTGGGATAAATGGCATCGATGCAGTACTGACTATGGCTGAAAAGTTTTCAAACTAAACTTGACAGGTCCCTTTAACTGTTCATTCAGTGGCCTTTTTAAAACGTACAGTGGAAAATTTAAAAATTGGGTGACTAATTCATTGATCATTGAATATAATTTTAAAAGCGATTTTCCTTAATTTGATGTTTGTATCATTATGTAAAATGCTGTCATAAAACTCGTCAATTGTCTCAACGTATCAATATTTAAATCGCCTTTTGTGATTCCTGAAAAATAACTTTTTTGTTTTTTAATTTTATCTAACTTTCGATCATTTTTTATGATTTTTTTTATAAGCGCCGACTCTGTGAGGGCGACAGGGTCAATCGCTCTCATGGTAATTTGAACATGGGCACAAAAGTAACTTTCCGCCCTCATGCTATATTTAATAGTGCAGAAATTATTACAAATGCAAGTAATCGTTAATAATAAAATGATGGTTCATTTTTTATATAATTTCTCGTAAAAAATTATGTAAATATTTAAATATTGATAACACTTATCCCCGTTGCAAAAATTAAAAAAAGTCGGTGCAGCTGAAATTTTTATAATTAATTTTATTATAAAATTTATAGAGTATAATAATTTTCTAATTAAATACCATAACATTTCAATATAAATATTATAAAGATTCAATTTCTTTTCATAACAGAAGACGAAATGATATAAATCCCATAATAAATAATTATCTTTATTGTGTTTGGAGGACATATTGATCGTCTTCCAATTCTTCGATTTTCATTTAAACTAGTTTAGTTGATGATTTAAAGTAAAAAAAAAAAAAAACTATTCTACCTCATTAATTTCGTTATGCGAAAATTTATGAAACTATGGGGCATAACGAAGTCACATTATGTAGGGCGTGACTCATGAAAGATTTTTATGAGTTTTACTGTAATTTTAAAAGCAAATTTTTTTTTATTAAATCAATATGATTTCTATAAATTTATAGACTATATATTTAAGGCCAATTTTTATTATATGATAATTCTATTTTGATCGATTTGTTTCAGTTAAAATGCTGTTCATGGATCGATCAATTTAAAATCTCAACAATACTGATAATTTATATTGGAATTGATCCATTTAAATATCCTATATTTTTATTTTTAAAACTCGGTTGACGAACAAATTTTCGGAACACAAAGCGTCTCGGATGACGTATTGTGTCTCGAGTTACGAACACGCCATCCATCAACATAAACATTTTCAATGATAATGCCATGTGTACTTTAGAAACATTTTAAAACGTAGACAAAAACAAATCACACTGGACAACTCTTTACTGAGCAGAAGCCCAATGGGTCTGAAGCAGAGTCGAGTGGTGCCAAGAGACAGAAAACAGAAAAAAAAATCCTCTTCCAAACAATAAAATTTCACTTCCTCACCACCTTCCACTTACGCCATCCAAATCTCCTCTATATAGATATGGAAAAAATTAAATTAAGTTTTCGTCTATATTTGATCCGTTTAGTGTTGTGTTTATCTTTTTTGTGATAGAGTTAATGGTTTCCATTGATTGGTAACATTTGGCTTTGACTGCTGCACAATTCGATCGCGCCGCGCGTCGCGGAAACCGAGAGCTGCACACATTCAAATGCGCGGGTTGTGTGAGCGCGACGCGACACACAATCGCACTTACAACAATCTGTTGTAAAAACGCGCGGCAGTCAAAGCCGAATATTTTGTGTTAAGAACTTGTGCACAAAGTACTGTTGTAAAAAGTTTAAATAGGCAATCATCTGGGGTCCAGGAATGTATTAATCCATTTTACTGTAATTCCTATGGGGAAAATAGTTTCGGTTTACGAATCGACCTTCAGCAACGAATTAAGTTCGTGAATCGAAGTTTCACTGTAACTTGAAATTCTCACAAAGTCTTTCTCGCGCCAGTAAATCAACCTGGATTCCTGAATCTGTATATTAACTTTTTATCAGAGTAACCTGTGGAGGGGAGAGCAATCGGAGCTAACTGTTCTATGTGATTAACAGATTGTAGTCTGTTAAGTTCGTGAATCGAAGTTTCACTGTAACTTGAAATTCTCACAAAGTCTTTCTCGCGCCAATAAATCAACCTGGATTCCTGAATCTGTATATTCACTTTTTATCAGAGTAACCTGTGGAGGGGAGAGCAATCGTAGCTAACTGTTCTATGTGATTAACAGATTGTAATCTGCCTAATTTTTGGATTCATGGAACAGGTAATATTATTATATACAACAAAAATAAAAATTCTATTTTAAAAGTCTCTGTTCTAATATTTACTTAAAATTGTTCGAGAATGCACCGGAAACAGGTGATCGCGCTTGGTTCAGACGGTGGTCAAGCGCGACGCGTCAGTGTAGCATATGGTCGACGATGTCGGTGCAACCGACCATCAAAAAAAGAAGCGACAGTACTGTGAAAGAAATAGCTACAGTATTTTTGTACCGAAAGTGATGTCAAAATGATGAAGAGTATTCAATTAATTACAAAATGAATATGATCATCGTGGATTGAGCACTTGTACATGATAAAAAAATTTATATCCGATGGCATAACCAGTAAAAGACGAATTATGATGTTAATAAGATTAAGCATATAGATAAGCAGATATGAGCATATAGATAAGATTAAGCAGATAGATCTTGGTTATTTGCGAAAAAAGTTGAAGGCACGACTGTAGTTGAGCCATATAAATGATGACGTTAATGTAGTAATATATATATGTATATATATAGACATTTTTTGATTAACTGGAATTCTTACAAAGTCTTTCCTCTCTCTGGAGCCAATAAATACAATGTGTTCAACTGATTCCTGCATCTCTATATTCAATTTTTATCAGAGTAACCTGTGGATACTCTTATAGAACGATAAGATCTTAGCGCTCTTCTGAGCGCTAAATTCTTATCGTTCTATATGATTAACAGATTGTATTTATCGTAATTTTAAAATGGAAAACATGTCCAACTATAGGGATAGTCTATCAAGTAATTTTCGTATATTAAGAGATAAGAAATAAATTGAAAGGATTCGGTTAGATTTAAGTAATGATTAAAGCAATTCAGATAAGAGCAATAGTTGTAATCTCAGGAAAATTCGGATAGATTACGTAGATAACGCGAATTTTGTTAACGAAAAACCTCACTTTCTCAAATGAAATTTGTTAGAGAAAATAGCGAATTTGGTTAGCGTAAAATGGCGGATTTTAACTGTAAATTTGTTAATAATAAAGCTCAGTCGACTATCGATATTTAGTACACTAGTTTTGATACTCGGTCCTAAAAAAAAAAATACCTAGCCACTCACTATATCGACAATCCGTGCAAGTTCTTAGTATAGAACCATTCTTTTTGTGAATTAAATAGTTGGCTAATGGTTAAAATGTCGGACCAAGCAAAATTATCGACTCATCTTCGTTCGTTTGGATTGTATTTTTTTGTTAATTGCTACAAAGGGGACGATATTTTCGGTCTGCCTAATTCCGGAACAGAGGACGAAGATGCGTATCTGACTCGAGATTGATGCCGAGTTAGATATACCTTGGCCTTCTATTTACGGCCGCGGATACGAACAAAGCGGCATTGTTCTCCGCTCTGAAAATCACGTTTAATTACTTGAACGAAGAACAGGAAAAACTCTTAAGACCAGTAACTAACTTTTGCAATATCCTTTTATCCGATATCCGAACATCGTCGATTTTTATCGCTAGTCAGATAATACTGCACTATTTTAAAATCTCGTGTTTTTTCATAGGGACCAAATTGTTTTGTATTATTTCGTCAACAACAGAAGAAAAAATAATCTTCTAATTGGTCAGCTTTATCAGTATGCATCACCATTTTTAAATATGGATGGAAGTTAATCACTCTTCCGATTTTTAAAATTTTTGCTTCTCCTTATCATTACTTCTATACGGATGATCTTTAATGAACTGAATTTTACTTTTCTTCTGATTACAAGTTGTCATTTTATATCAGAATCCTTTCTTTACTAAAATGATAAATATCATCCGGTAAAATTTTTTCCAAATTTTTAATCTATTTTCCGAAGAAATGGAGGCTTATAAAATCTGTGTCCTCCACTAATAAGTTTTGAATTAATTAGCAGATTTTCGTGAAATTCAGTAGTGATATTCTGCCATTAAGTGACACATAGATATCGCATTCTTTAATCCTACAGGATTAAAGGAACACTGCGAAATATAATTTTATTTTTATCAAAATTTTAGTTTATATAATTATATAATAATAGACAATAGATGGAGCTAAGTGTTAGCAGTGTAAAGGTAGCATATGGCTTATCTGATTTGAATGACGTCATATCGAAATTGTGATGTCATCGCAACATAACGATGCATGACGTCATGAAACCCAATTATTTAGGGCTCATTATTCATTAGTATTTTATTTTAAAATCATTTATAAAATAAATAGTAATTTAAAAAATAACAATTCTTTTTAAATTAAGAAAAAATTATATTGTTTATTGAAAATAATTGTATTGCTTTATTTATTCACTCATTTTTATACTGACAATAATCAAAGAAGGGATTTTTTAAAAATGATTGCAGTATAGTAATACTGTATATCAGTGGTTCTTAACCTTTCCGAAGTCACGGAACAGTTTTGAATGTAAAGAAAATTTGCGGAACACTATATCACTAAGATCATAAAACAAACAACAAAAATATATATGAAGATGTATTTTACTTAAAATTATATATTACACATTAAATAACAGTAAAAAGTCATTAATTAAAAAAAAAACATATATTCTTAAAAACTGTAAGTAATTCTTTTTGAAAAATGGAACATTTTTAAATCAAGTTTAATGAGATACCTGAGCTAATTGTCTTTTTCAGATTTGAGCAATGTCTGACATGTGATAAAGCTACCATCATTTCTTCATCAATATTCTTAAGTTTTTCGCGTTTTTTTAATTTTTATGTTCATTAATGTTGAAAAGCCTAGCTCACACAAATAAGATATCGAAAACTATAGCAAAATCTGGAGTACTTTTGTGGGAAGCCTGCTTAATAGTTTATTCGAAAATGCAAATTGAATCTTATCTACATTATAAAATGCAATGTCGGAGATCGCTAAGGTCATTCAAGTAGGCCTCGCTTTCATAATTTCGCGGAACACTTGTAACACGTTTAGAACACCAGTTTTCCGAGGAACACCGGTTAAGAACCATTGTTGTATATATTTAATGAAAAGTATATAAATAATATTTTTTATGAAATATTCTATGGAGTATACATTAAATTTTATAAAGAAATATGTAATTTTACAACTTCTTTGTTTAAATACAAACTATTAAAGCTGATCAAATAAAGAAATTGTAAAATTATGTTTTTATTTAAAATATCGCATAATCTTTATAAATTAGTATAAATTAATTTAATATAAAATATTTTAATATTTTTAATCTTTGATTTCATAAAAACAATGATATCTTTCTGCTTCATTTAAAAAAAAATGACTTGTGATAGTATCTAAATAACAATTATTTATAATATCATATATTTTATCTGGTAATTTATGTTTGGAGAAAGTGCAGTACAGTATATTATACTGATGTACTAGCTTACTGTTACCGTTCTTCGATGAACTCTATCGAAGCAAATTTCAGCTGAGGTTCAATCAATCCATTTGTTCGGTGCCTGTCCGAGGTCACGATAACTTTCGATTGAAAGATCCAATCGAGTTTTTTTTTTTTTTTAGATAAAAGTCAATAATTGTCTTTCGATTACTCTATTGAAATAGCTAGTATGGCAGCTCGTTGTGTCTATCTATCAAAACACAGATCGATAATGTTAGTAAAAAGATCAAGTTCGAATTTTTGATGATATCCAATAATTATGTTAGAATTTAAACTATATTAAAATTTAGGTATTCATAGTTTTATTCGTATAATTTACATATAACAAAACTGATTGTATTTGTTATAACTGATATAAGTCTAATATTTTATAAAAATATGAAAAGTGAAAAAAAAATATTTATGCTGATTATATTGACACATTTAAGAATTTAATATCATCAAGATGCATTGTTACAATTAGAGTTTTAAGTTATGCATTAGTGCTTTTAATGATCTGAAATTAAAACGCTAAATAATGTTTTAATTTAAATATATTAATTTAATTTATTAGAAAGTTTCATTATAAATGAATTAGAAGATTTAAGTAAATTTGTTTTCATTATCAAGTTGTGGAATATTTTATTTTTCTCAAAGGCCTAGTCCAAAAGATCACTCTACTTTATAAATAGAATCTAGAGAAGAAATTTTCTTAATTTCCGTTCTGACAAAAGAACCATGTTATTCTTTTTTCATTTTAATGAAATTTATTTTATGGTTGGAATTTGTTAAAATATGATGTTTATTGTCGTATCTTTAATTCGAGAAAATATTAAATAAATTTCTTATGATAAGAAATTTTAATAATCTTTAAATTATTTTAATACGCTTTACGTTTTTTAATGGATATAGAAATACTTACTAATGAAAAACATTTCCTAGATAAAAACTATAAAAAATATATCTATTTTGAATAAAAAAAAATTCTTATTCTAATCTCCATTACAAGTTAAAATCTGATATCTACATTTGTTTTATGTATTCTTAAACATTTATCATTTAATGCAACAATTCATAAATTATTATTGACTACTTACCCGTAGTAATAACTTTTACTTCTGGAGTGAAATTACTGTGACCTAAATCATTCCATGCAGAAACAGCAATAATATATTCGACTCCAGGTTTCAAATCGGTAATTTTATGATAATGTTTAATTGCAACAGCATCTTGAAAGTAATATCTTTCCATTCCTGACTGTCTATATCTAATGCGAAAAGATGGAATGGAACCACCATCAAATCCAGCTTTCCAAGCGATAAATATATAATTATTAGTAACATTAACTACTTGTAAATCCAGAGGTGTTTCGGGAGGTCCTATAAAAGATAGAGTAACAATCTGATTAAACAGATATAGATGATTGTATCTAAGATACAATATTAGAAACAATTCTAGTGAATTATAAGATTTAAACAAAAGATTAAGCTATTTTACATGAAATTTAGTAAAATGCACATCTTTAATTGCTATTAATTAAAAGTTAATATTTTATTTTATATAGAATTATTTTTATTGCTTCAATATCAAAATATTATAAACAAATTGATTAATTCATTTGAATTAAAAAATTTATCTTTTATTGGTGTGATTTAATATATTCAATTATTTAAGTTTGTGTAGGTATGAGAACAAATGTATCCTTTTATAGTAACAAATTTTTATTCGGTTAGTAAAATTTAGTTATTATTATTTTTCACTATTTTACATATGTATTCATGTATAATATTAACGATGTTTTTCAAAATGTTTGGATATTTGGCCAATTTATTTCATATAATCAAAATGAAATTTATAAAATGAATTTTTAGAGTCCTGTAGGTTCTAATATATCGTACAGTAATAACACAGAAAACAGATTTGTGAAAAAAAAAAATTTTTTTACATTTATTTATAAGCCTGTCAGTTATTAAGGAATATTTGATCCTTTACTAGAAATTTGCAACATCTCCCTCCTTCAAATCATGTGCTGTAACATTGGGCCAGCTATTGTTGGACAGATTCCAAACTATTGTAATTTTCCAAAGTTAACGATAAATCCCTTGAATATTTTCCTAAACATTTTTCTATAAAAAATATGTGTTTTATTTTATTGTATTGTATTTATTATATTTTTATTAAAGTAATTTTTATATGATTATAATAATTCTTATCAAAATTGAAATAACAAAATAAAAATAGGAATTATGATTACAGGAATAAAAATAAAATATTTTCAAAGATAATTTTTAATATAAGCTTTTAATTTTTTACTTGGCATCGTTTCTGTGGACGAAAGTAGTTCATAATATTTTATCTAGCATTTCTTTCTATGTTTATATGAAATTATCTTTCAGGTGAAAAATAAAGTTTTTCTCAAAAGAAAGAGAAAACAAAATTATTTTTAACAATATAATTAAATAACCATACAATTACATCAATGCATTTTTTAATAAAATTTAAAATTTGTTCAACCATATCCCACTTTTCTCAAGAATTATTTTAATGAAATCTCAAAAAGTAATTTCACCTTGTATTAATTAATAAGTGTACTTGTTATTGCAATTTATTTTTATATATTGAACATTATAAATGCTTCAACATTGTTTTGAATTTTACAATTTTATCATCATTAAAAAATGATTTATTTATAAATAAAATAATCATGATTAAACCATTACAAAATATAATAATAGTCTACTATAATTCTAACAAAATTTTACCTCTTTTTACTAATAAAAACTGGAATGTGTCCTTTCCTAGTGGATTAATAGCGATGCAATCATAAACACCAAAATCAGATTCTTCCAGTTGTTTAACTAGTAAAGTACTTTCCCAACTTAAATTTTTTATTAAATTTCGTATTTCATACTTAGGACTTCTCTCTAGTAACATATATTTATAGGACCATCTAATAGACGTGTTGGAAATAGAATCAGAGATGCATCGGAACTTTGCTGTATCTTTTAGATCACTTGCAACTTTTGACTTCATCTGAGAACGTCGAATTACTGGCCTATCTGGTCATAAATATATTATACACTTATATATATACAGTATATATATATATATATATATATATTCGTTATTGATTTAATTTATAAATACATATAAATATAAAATTACAATAGTCTAATAAATTAATTACTGTATAGGATATAATTCAACGCTATAACCTATAGTTTATTGAATTAATTAATTATCAATTTTATAAATAAATCGATCAATTATTATTTTATGCAAGTTTCAGTCTAAAACTACAATTACTGCATATTGAAAATGTAAAATTATTAATATAATTCAAAAGTATTAATGTTTGTATTAATAAATTTATGTTTTAGAATAAATTAGTTAATTATATTTTTTTATTATTTTTTATTAAAATTTTTTTTTATTTTAAATTTTTTAAAATTATAAAATTAATATTTTTTTTTTTTATAATTAAATTATGAAATAAAATAAAAAATCATTATAATAAAATGTATGTATTTGCCTCTTGTAGATTGTGTCTTAATTTTATATTTTTAAATTTATATATAGAATAAATATTTTGCAAAACTTCAAGAGAGTTTCTTAAATGTTTTATTCAATATAATATTTCCTTTATGATTTTTTTATATAATAATCGGAAAAAAAGGTTTTATTAAATAGATGTTCTATATAAAATTTTATATAATGCGTACTATTAAAAATTATGAAATTGGAAATTCATTGCACTTTCATGGAAGAAATGTTCTAATCAATATTTTGAAGAATATATATCTAATTTGGAAGAAATCGATATATGATTAGACAAGGATATTTAACATGCATTAAAAGTAGTCAGATGTAAATAATAATATGCACTTGTTGTTATTATTAACTCTTTTTTTATTTCAGACTTTGTTTTAAAATTAACATTAAATAAATATTTTATCTGAATTTGTAAAAATGCAGAATTTATGAAATCAGAAAATCATATTTAAGAAATTTATCTTTAATCATTTCTTTAAAAACTTAATTCATATATTTTTCTTGATTGAAAGAAAAGCAATAGAAATATATCTTGACATAGTTTGTGTCAAAATATTTTCTAAAGTGAATTATAAATAAATATAAATATTCGAATAAAATGGCATTATTACTCATTCTATTAAATATATTATAAACTGGGAAAAGACATAAGTTTATATTTATATATACAAGAAATTGTTTATATGCCATCTATTATTCACAAAAGAAAGGCATGTTTGTATGAAGATAGAAAATAAAGAGATACTATTATATCTTATTCCATCAATATTATATTGAATTTTATGTATAAAGGACTCGATAAATACACAGTATTATATTTGATAGCTCATATTTAAAAATGTATGTTGGACATTTTATATTTAAGAAGTATATAATCTTAGTATGTCAAGATAAGTCCAATATTCTGTGGCACCTAAATAGTTGATGTTGACTTTCATATTCATAATCTTGTTAAGAAAACAATTAGTTGTGGCATCATCACTCAATGTTTGGCGTAAGATGATATATTAGTAGAAAATTAATGCCAATCACTTTGAATGTGCCAAACAAAATTGAAAGTGTCGCCTACATAAAAAATATTAAAATAATGATTTACATCAACAAGTGCATTCTTACGACAACACAATGATTTAACATATAAAATATTTTTCTTTTCATTACTATATTTAATTTTCAGTTTCATTCCATAATTTTAGTTTATTGCTTTTCTATTGGTATATATTACAAATGCAAATTAATTATAATATTTCCTCTAATCAATGGTATCTTCCCAAATATACGGGATTGTTTTTACTTTTATGTTTTACCTAGTGTTTGATATACTGTACAACTTTCAATTATTATATGATTATTTCTTATTCGAGAAATTTGAGGAATATGGTGCCAATTATTTCGTATCTTTGTATTACTTTATATTCAGTTAGCACCAACAAATATTGCCTTTTCCCAAAATTTAATTTTAATTAAATCAATTATGTTTATATTTCAAATATTATTTTTTATTTATTCATTATATCTGGGGGCACTGCCGTGCTCCCGCCAAGTCGAGCAAGCACGGCCGTACCATCCTTTTCTGGAAGTAACTCGAAGTACTTTTGACACCTCCATATCTTTGTGTTGGAGTTGCCCAAGAGCCTGAAATTTTTTCTTTATCTAGAGTAGTTGGTAAACGGAACGAAACCTCTAAATTTCACACCTCTATCTTTTCTAATTCAAATGATATATGTACTCAAATTTTCGTTTTTTCGACACTGACCGATCATCAAAAATCAGTGGTACTTCTAGCAGCCCTAAAAACTTGAAATTTGGGATAAAGATAGCTGTTAGGGTACAAAGAAATGAAAAATTAAAAAATCCGGAAAATCCGCATTCGCAGCTTCAGTACGTTGACGTTCCCTCGTTCGCTGTCGGCAACTTTAATTGCTATTCTATTCTACAAATAATAAACAAAGATAAGCCTATCGGTTTAGGGTACAAAGAAAGAAAAAATTAAAAAATCCGGAAAATCCGCATTCGCAGCCGCATTTTTACGTTGACGTTCCCTCGTTCGCTGTCGGCAATCTTAATTGTTATTCTAATCTACAAATAATAAACAAAGATAAGCCTATAGGCAAGTTTTATGCACATTAATCCAAAATAATGTATATACACCAATAACGGTAAATGAACTTTCGATATAAAAATATTGTCCAAAATAATTCATTCGAAGCCACCGAGAAGGACTAACAGAGATAGAGAGTGTGCTATGCGGAAACCAGTGGCTGATGTCCAAAAAGAACCCAAAGTCAAGAAAAGACGGACTACTCACAAAAAGAAGTGAAATCCCATCAAAAAACATTTCATGTAAAAAATGTAGCCAAGTCTCGTGCCTCTTTATCCGTAAAAAGTTGTGAGATATCATGAGAGCCAAGTCTAGCGCCCTTATTTACTTTGACACTTTTATTCACAAATCACTCCAAGTCATTGTATCTTTAGTTAAAGAACATTTTGTGACTTGGCAATTACGCAGCACGAGAATGTGACGGCTATTGCTTACATTTTAATATTCACGTTTATTAATAAATTATTGCATAAGATAATACAGTATTTATATAGGAACTAAACATGTATGTATTTATAAAGTATATTTAATATTTTACATAACATTGTAAAGTTGTAAGGCTGTGAGTTGTAACTTCCTTATGCTGCGTAATTGCCAAGTCACAAAATGTTCTTTAACTAAAGATACAATTACTTGGAGTGATTTGTGAATAAAAGTGTCAGAGTAAATAAGGGCGCTAGACTTGACTCTCATGATATCTCATAACTTTTTACGGATAAAGAGGCACGAGACTTGGCTACATTTTTTACATGAAATGTTTTTTGATGGGATATCTATTATGTAAAATGATTTTTATAAATTTCTCTTACCAACCGTTATCTAATTTCTATAAATTATACAGGGTGAAGAAAAACTTCGTCGTAATATGTTGTACACTGATAGGGAACCTCGAAACTAGTCGAAAATGTCTAATGAACATATAGACTAAATGGCATCATTTCGAGTTATAACCCTTTAAAGCTAGCCAATCACCATCGAGTACACAAAGCGTCACGATGCGTCGCATAGCGTCGCTCTCCTTCTTCTTCTTCTTCTTCACTTAATAATATGGAGGCTATAGTTCGAGCTTTTTCCTCCGATGACGGCGTCGCTCTCCTATTTACTACCGGCTAATAAGAAGACGAGCGACGCGTCGCATCGTGATGCTTTGTGTACTCGATGGTGATTGGCTAGCTTTAAAGGGTTATAACTCGAAAACGGTGCCATTTAGACCATATGTTCATTAGACATTTTCGACTTGTTTCGAGGTCCCCTATTAGTACACAAAATATTGCGATGAAGTTTTTCTTCACCCTGTATAACAGTTGTAAAATTAGTAAATTCATGAAACGAATAAATTAAAATTAATGAATAGATCAGTGATCAATGATTCCATTGTTTCGATTTTATTCATGCATAATATAATCAACTATATTTAGCCAATTTTTGAATTTGAGAGAAGGCTGGAGGTCAAATAGATCTATTATCTTGCCCACTGGCGTCTCACTTCTTTGAGGCTGTTCATCTGTAAATAGATTTTATTTTATAATATCCAACCATAAGATTATTCCTATTTTTTGAACATTTCCAATAGCCTAATTGAGTTTCCATAACATCTGTAAATTTCATTATTTTCAGTAACATAAGTGAATTTAATTACATATGCAAAGCATGCGCGATTTTCTTAAAACTTAACATATTTTAGCTGCATATTATAAATGGGACTGGATATTTTTTCCATATTAGATATAAAATGAAAGATTCCCTAAAATTTTATGTCGTCCAGATAGCCGTGTGGTAGTTGCTACCATCTTGGAGAATCCGGATTCAATTCTGGATCCCACACCTACACTTTTTCTGGGGAATCGGACCCAGTCCATTGAAACCAATCCTTCAGCCTGCCTGTTAAACCCAACACAAGTGATGACCAGCCTATAGTGTGCTCTAAAAATGGCTACCGCCAAAAATATTCCATGTGTGAATCATAAATAGAATAATTTTGGCGACGACCATTTTTAGAGTCAAAGTATTTTTTAAACTGAATTCCCAATGTGTATCATTCATTGTTTTTAAAATAAAAAACAAATAGAGCTATCTTAGATTCTAAAAACATTTTATGTACAATCTTATTTAATAATAATAATAAATATATATATTCTTTATAAATATTTTAGTTTATAGAATTTTCCAAACAAACAAAAAATATAAACTAAGTATCTCAAACTCGCCGCCTACGGGCCAAATACATCTCTCTGCACTCTCAGTATAGCTTACTTCACTATCAAACATTTTAACAGTCTTGTATTTTAATTACTACAGGCCTATATATTTCGTAAACTTGATAATTTAGTAAAATCTCGTTAATTAGAGTAATAAACTTAATTTTATCTATTTTCTTTATTTATAGAATATACGTAATTTTTTTTTAATTTTAATTTTCTATAAAGCTGAACTATTTTCATAGAGTGTAAACAATTGTGAGTGAGCTTTAAGGTAGTGGTCTCCAAAGCGTAGTGCACATAACTGCTAAGACTGCGTAAAAAATTTATTTGGATGAGCGTTTTTTTGTTCTTTCATAATATTTACCTATTGAATGGGGTGCATGCTATTATTTTTTACTGATGAAGTGGTTTGCAATTAAATAATTTGGGAATCGCTAGTTTAGGATGAGTTGTTCTCAATATTGCTTTATCTTTTAAATTGCTTTTTCAATGTTGTGTTCATTTTCATTCAATCGTTTTTTTTTTCAAAATTTTTCAATGTCTTTAAGTGTTTTCACCTAATTTGAGCGTTCTCTCTGTTACCAGTTTGTCGGTGCCCGTTCCTTGTCACCCAAGTTGTGATGGCTCTCTGTTATGTTTTCTGCTATTTTTCTCATTTTATTTTGTCAGGTTATTTTTGTTTTGATATTATTTACTTCTTTTGTATTATCTTGTTTTATTTTGTTTTTTAATAAAACTGATGCAACGCTCATGTGTGCCCTCTGGGTTGGTTGCTTCTTCTCCTCCTTTCCACTTGTCTTCTGTCCCACTTCTTCGAGCAGGAATTTTTCCCCTTTCCTCTAACTTTCCTATATTCTCTTTTCATTATTCGTTTTCAATAGGATTAAGCCTTTGAGTAAGCCCTCTATTCCTTTCATCCCCTGTCATTAACTATTCCTCTATAAGAATTGAGCTTGACACCCATATTATACAGACTCAATATTACTTACAAACACGCTTAATACATACTTTAAAAATATAAATAGTATAGAATTTCTATTTAAGATATTAATATTTATAATGATATATTTAGAAAATTTAACTTTTAATAGTTAAAAAAATTATTTAAAAAATTTTATATTGACATATCTTTTTAAAATTCTAAATTTTTATAGTGAATTTTTAATATATCAAAATCAAAAATTAAGCAAAATATCAAATATCCATAGTTTCATTAATTATAAAGTAATTTTAAATTCAATTTTTGTAAATTGTATTTACTGTCAACCGAAAGTCCTTTCATAAAAAAAATTGAGAATATTATTAAAATTAAAACAATAATGACTGCTCTAAAATTAGTTTGCCGCAATCAGACTATATGTATATGTATAATACAGTACTTTACAATGCACTGAGTATATAACAGTATATAAATTAAAAATATTCTTTAAATTGTTACTGAAAACAATAAATATCATAAAATACAAAATAAAAAATCTATTACATCTTTCCGCGCTGTTTATTCGAAATTTTGTTCGTTCGAAGTTCATTAAAAATAAATATTTAATAAAGGATATTAATATTAATTTAATATATTAATAAATAATAACAATATACTATAATTTGATAATTAAATTATCAATATAATAACTGATATGTTTCAGTTTTAATTGCCAAACACTCATCAGATTATCAATATATTATTATCATTTATTAACATTAAAAATCCAACATCCTTTTGTATATAATCCAAGTAACGTAAAATCAAATACTTTTAAAAGTATTATCTGCGGTTTCTTAATTCATTCAATATATAGTTTCAGAAATATTTATCCTTTCATAATTCGTTATTAAAAGCATCAGGAACCACAATTAATAAAAAAATATATTCTCTGTAAGAATTCAAATTCAAAAAAATGTTATCAAATCATTTTTCATTTTAATATCTTATTTTGGACGCTAATCTAATTTCCACCATAACGACTCTGCACGTTAAAATAAAAATTTAGATAAGAAAAATTCCAATTATATAAATTATATTCTCTTGAAAACAAATTAATTTGATAATATAAACTATACATTACATCAAATATAAAATTTTAAATAATAAATACATTATTTTTTTTCTTTGATATTTTATATAATTGATATTTATGCAATTATTATCTCAGAAATGAAAATTATTTACTTACACATTACAGATAAGATGGTAGTTTGTACCGATGCCTTTCCTATTCCATTGTCAACCACGCAAGAATATTCAACACTATGAGTTCTAGAAATGTTCGATATCTTTATATACGATCTCTTTCCTTGTATTTTATACTGCATAAAAGGGACACCATCTTTCATCCAACTAATTGCATCTTCTGGTAAAGGATTTCCGTCAAAAGAACATTCTACATTAACGTTATCGCCTTCTTTAGCCTGAAGTGGCTTAGAAATATTTATCACTTTTGCAGAATCTAGTTCATAAAAATAATTTAAATTTCGTAAAAATATTCCGCAAATAATTTATTCTTTAATATTAAAAGATTTACATATTATAGCATTATAGAATTTAAATTATATAATATATATATTGTAGATATTCCAAATTACATAAATATGACATTCAAAATTTTATAAATTAATCTAAAGTTTTTAAAAGTTTCAAACTGTTAAATAAAATTTTATTTATTTTCTATTAATTTTTAAAAATCAAATATATTGTTTATGAACATTTAATACATTACATTAATCAAAATCAAAATAATGAAACTGCGTTTATCAAATGTATAGTAACTTGTTTAAAATATTTGATGGTTAAATAAATATGTGATCTAAAAAAAGAAACAAAAATATATAAAGAGCATATAAATGTAAAAACAAGTTAATATTTATTTCATTTGACAATATCAATCATGGTCTTGTTTAATAAAGTTCTTCTAACCTTTGTTATCGGCAGTAGTTAATTAAAGTAAATTTACCTTGGCATTCCTAGATACTAGATGTCAAGGAAATACTTAGCTTTGAATTTCCTTATCAAGTTAATGATTAAATCAATGTAACTGAAGTAGAAAATTTTTCAAATGAAAATTTAATATCACCTTTACTTCTACCTTTTAATTAATATAGTAATATTTTAATTTAACATTTACAGGAAACAGCTAATATATTATCAGCTAGCAATCTAGCTATCATTCGAAAACATGTATTTGCATTTTTCATTTAGTCTGTTCATATAGTATTTAATTTAAGTTCTATAAGAAAATTCCAGAAATAAGATTTAAATATGAATTTTCAGGTTCATTTTTTCTTAGACTATACAACACTGATACATCGATTTTTATCGAATGATTCTTCCCAGTTCATTCACTATACTGCGATTATGCACATTTTCTTTTTATGATGCCCTGTAGATAAACATAACAGATGGATAGCTTGGAAACTGTATAAGCCATCAGTTTTTACTTTTTTATATATTGATACTAAAGAAACGGGTTTGTTTTATCCAATGTTAACTTATTGGAAATGTTTTTCAGATTTAACTTATTTGTATAAAATTTTCTTATTTGTTCTTTTGGAAGTACAGAATATATTTTCTTTCCTAGACTTCTTTTCAATCTTTTTAAATAACAAAGGTATTCATACTATATAATTCATTCTTATTTGTGAGAGTGCAGCAAGTTATCTTAAGTTTTAGTATATATTTGCAACTTCTCCATTTTTGAATAAATATTCATGGGATAACATTTGTGTGGATTTTCCCAAAGTTTATTTTGGTTATTGCTTTTACACAGATTTTATAAATAATACTATTCTATTTCTAAATGTAATTCCGAAAGCATATATATACTCTATTTGCAGAAAGCTGTTTTGAAAATAAACAATTTAATTTTTAATTTATTATTTTAGTTAATATTTATAGTATATGAAATTATATATCGATGTGTTTTATTAATATAATTATCATCTAAATATGTAATCATCTGAATAATTTACTTGATAGACTATATATTCTATAAGATGGCAAAATGTTTTGTTGATATATATAACAATAAAACTCATGCTTCAGATCATATGGAGTATTGTAATTTTATGATGATATAAAATTATAATGATGTAATTTTCATTTGATTTATACAACATAGCTATTATGTCATTAATATTTGATATCATTAGTGAGATGACAGCATTGGTTGTGCAAACAGATAGATTATATTTACATTTTTGGTATTGCGACTGTTTTCTGATTACTTGAATCATATTTGCTAAATTGAAGTTAGATATTGATGCAAATATACATAAATATTGTTGTATTTTCAAAAATGCAGATAGAAATATTTTTTGAATTTTTTATTGACTGAGATATAAACTGTAAATTATTATGCTTTCATTTTTACATATATTTTGAAGCCATTTTTTAAAGAAAATCGTGATATACTGTATATATATATATACGGATGAATGAATAGCGGAAAAACTAAATATATTTAGTTTTTCCGTTATTCATTCATCCGTAAGATACCTCAAGAAACAAATATTACGTAGCATTCAAATTTTAAGAGACGTTTTTATTATTCAAAATGTATGCTTGTTATTTCGATATCCTCCTTAGTTTCGTTACATGATGTGAACATTCGAAACGTGAATGACGATCGTTTGAAACATTAAAACGTTGATATTTTTGAAATTTCTCGTGCGTGAATTATGTTACAGTCATTTAAAAGAAATTAAACATTAATTTATAACAATAATGTTAGGTAATTATTTTTTTTCCATCTATCTACAGTATTTATCAAACTATCTACTAAATATCTCAAGAAAAATGTTTTTACATTTATTGCAAATATATTCAAATTTTATACGATTGTTCCTCTTTACACAAACTAAAAGACAATTAATTTTGAAGTCTCGAAAATTTTAAAAACCATTAAAATTTTAACTATTTTGTTTCTTTGAAACTATTTGTCACTTATGAATTATTATATCATTTGAAACGCTTTTGTAAAAGAAAAGCTATAACATCATTTACTATCGAGACTGTATTACACATTTTATCATCATCATAAAGCTATACTGTTTTAATTAGCTGATATTTATGTGAAATTCAGATAACTCTTTAGTTTGGGATACTAAGAATGGTTTTAATAGTTCATGGCCAAGCTTTTTATATTTGAACAAAAAGAATTACCTGCTTAATTTATACACAGTTTAAATAAAGAATTTCAAGATGGTTATTACAAATATAGCGTAAACTAATTACATAATAATGAAATTTATCATTGTGTAGAACATTTAAATTATTGAATAAAAACCTTATAATATTAATTTTAATCTTAATATCATCATTTTTTTCAGTTTTACGAAAAAATTTTCTTTTAAAATAAAAAATGCTATATTTTTGAACGATATTTTCAATCTATAACTTTCTTCTAATTTGAAAACAGTTTATTAATTAGTTTTCATCAGTTTTTGTTTCTTGTATATGAACAAAGTAACTGAATATCGTCACAATAAATCACAAAAGCTTCATTAACGGTAGATGAAGGAATAATTTAATGTTTAATTACAGTACTTTGTTTTCAAAATTTATAACGCTTGAACGAAAACTTACTGATATTTTTAATCAATCATAGACTTAATCAATCTTAATCTCTGATAATTCATTATAAGTAATTTATACTCGAGATTAAGTTTTATTGCTGAATATCTGTCTTCGTGATTGCAGGAAGAGATTTTTAAAAGGTGATAATATTATACAGTATATTGATATCTCTGATAATTTAAATTATACAAGTTTTACTTAAATGTAAATATGTAAAAAACTTTTTAGATAAATTATATAGAATTTACTCACAAAGGACATTTAGAATGACTGTAGCATTAGAAGATCCTTCTTCGTTTCTAGCTTCGCAGATGTAAATAGAAGAATCGTATCTTGAGGCGTTGTTAATGATCAGAATAGATCCTAAATTAGTGACTCATAAAAAATTCACATCATTATTGATTAATCTATTTTCTGACGATTTAACAGGAACAGATGCACCTTCTTTGTACCATTTGTATGAAATTACATTAGGATTTCCATGCGCAATTAATTTTATTTTTATGGACTCTCCCTCGATTAAATCTGTTTTTTGCACAATATTTGTAAATCTTGGTTTATCTGAAATTATAATTATTTTCATAGCTATGACATTTAATAATAATAAAATAATTTTAAATTAAAGTGAACAAAGTTGTTATATCTCAATAAATCTTTATAACAAAATGATTAATTTTATGAATTTCACAAATATCATAAATCTTTATTAAATTTTCTTTATCATATATTTTTAAATAATTACAATTTTTAAATTATTATTTCTTTTAAAACTTATTAAATAATTTTAATAAAAGATTAATGAAAGGTTAAATAATAATATTTTCTTATTTTCAATAAATATGTTGATAATATATAAAGAATATACTGTATTTAAAACGTGAAAAATTAATATATTCAAACTATTATATTTTAAAATTTAATTATTTCTTTACATAATTTTATTATAATATTATAGCATTCTTGACTTATTTTCCACGATTTATTATTAAATTGCCAAGATATTCAAACTATTATATTTTAAAATTTAATTATTTCTTTACATAATTTTATTATATTATAACATTCTTGACTTATTTTCCACGATTTATTATTAAATTGTTATCGTTGTAACTATCAGTTATTAATTTTATAAATATATAAGTTTAATTATAATATGGATGCATCTCAACTAGCAAGATTCTGCTTCTGAGGTATAAAATATACGTATAATTTAATTTGTTTTATGTATAGTGAAATAGTTTGAAGAGAAAACAAATGGGTTTTCTAATTTAAAAAATTCTAATGATTAAGCTTTATAAGAAGAATTATTCCACTAGACTAGGTTTATAAATTTATCCATATGCTTAAAAAGGTTTATGACTTTATGTACTAAGTATTCTCTGCATTAATTTTATTATCCATTGAGAAAAATATATTCTATATTTTAGCGGTATATATCAAAATAGTTTTGTCTAAATGTATGGAAACATATCGAGAGAGTTAATATGCATATAGATATATATATATAATACTAACGTTATAATGAATGCCTGCTTAGCTATTGTGTATCAATTTTTAGATTAAAGCTACAAAATATCTTAGAACATCATAAATATTATACCATTTAAAATCTAATATTCTCTCATGGTTTGGGGAGCTGTTTCAGCCAGAGGAACAACAGATCTCGTGGTGATTCCCTCTATTATGAATTCTCAGCAGTATATTGGAATGCTGGATACACAGAAAATACAAATAATGCTACCTGTTAATGAAATCTGCAATGACTTAGTTTCCAACCCAATATTAATATTTTATTTAAAAATATTCATTTAATGTAAAATTTACAGAATTTACATTATCTTATTTTAATTTTATCATCTTAAATCAAATAAATTTATTATATTTTATTAAATCTATATATTGCTGAGTATAATAATTTTTATATTTAATTTAAATACCAGTCTCTATTCAGAATTAAATAACACCAATAGTATATATTTTTTAACAGAAGTTTATTAAAATCAAAAAAATACAGTACAAATTCAAGTTATCGCTATATTAATTGATTTAACAATTAAATGCTTACTTATAAATATTTCAAATTAAATTAATACAGTAAATTTGATTCATAGATTGTTATATTAGTAATTTGATATTAATATTAAATAATCAATCAATACTAAATAATCTTTTAAAATATTTCATAAATTGAATTTCTTTTTAATGCAGCATCTATTTTCCTCTTATGTATTCAAATTCAATTTTGGATAAAATTTACAGTCTTGAATAATCCAATCTTATTAAAATCATTTAATGGTAATTGAATAATTTTTATACTGGACTTATTTAATGACAGATTTAAACATATTGAGGTTATCTCCCAGAAATTTTCAGCATTCTTGATAAATAGCTATTGCATACAATATGTTACATTAAACAGTCATATAAGTTTCATTTCATTAGAAACTTAGTACCTCCAGATCCCATGTGTGTGTTGGAGATGTTTTTTCAAAAATGCAACTCACTGAAATGACATAAACTGAGATATTTTCCATAAGAAACCATTGAAATATGGACGATGGGGAACTGACATTGCTATTTTCAACAAACAAAAAATTGTAAGAAGCATCCATAATATGTACAGTACAACTACATACTTCATACTTGGAGCAGAAATTGAAAAAAGCAGTGTGCTGCAAATAAAGGAAAAAGAATTTTCACCATGGTATAAAAAATAAAAGTTGTAATGATGTGCATATTTCTAGTTCCAATAAATTATGTAAAAACAGTGTGTTTAGATAAAAACATTTTAATTTTATGTAACTGTTTATTGTAAAATTTTCATTATGCTATATTGTATTGTATTTGATTGCAATAATGTCAATAAGAAAACATCAGGAATATGTCTTTATTAATTTCCTAAAGAAGGAATTATCAAGTTAAAAGGATTTTGTTTGTATTTATGTAATGCAGCATCAGAAGTATATATGTACAAATGTATTGGGAGTAGTAATCAAATTACATAATGTGTGCTCTATATTGCCAAAAGAAAAATGATGTCCAAAATGATGCAAATACAGAATTTTACAACTCAAAGCAAAACGCTGTCTTAAACATTTTATAACAACTTTGAAAAAAATACAAACTGGAATGACTCAAAGTTGGATCTGAGTGTATCTAAGCATTTTCTTCTTACTTTAAATTTTCTAATTTCAATAATATTTTCTACTACTGTTCCCTCCTGAATTTTGCAGTTTCATCATCTTATTCATTTATATATCAATATGTCCAAAAGAAACTACAGTTTTGTTTTAGTTTCATTTGTTAATCTTCTTATTATATGTGAAGATATATATTCTGCAAATTTTAAAAAGTTATTTGCTTTTTGCTTTCTTGAATAAATATATATATAAAAAGTAAAAAGGCAGTGTATCACAGACTAATTTCATTAAAATCACTGAGTAAGAACATATAAACAATTGAGTATGAAATTTTAAATATAGTATTTGTCTTCCATTACTGCTATCAACTTGTATTAATGGTTTTTATCAAACTTCCTTAATGTAATTATAATTTCATAAATATATCAATACTTGATAATTCTGATTATTTCCAATATCAATGCACCAAAAATGTTCTCTCTCTTCACTCCTATAAACCCATTTAAGAAAATCTATTATATGCTTGCATCCACCTATATTTACAAAGAAAAATAATTTAATACAGTATATATTACATATATTTATTATTAATTTTTAATAATTTTGTAATAGCTTATATAACTTATTTTAGCATCAAGTAAAACTTAATTTTGTTATTATATATATATAAATTTTATGCATATTTTAATATTCCAATAATTTCATATGAGTAAAAATTTAAAAATAAAGAAATTAGATTTTGGAAATATTTCCAAAATTAATAACAATGCAATACATATTTAAAATGACAAACAGCAATACAAGAAAATATTTATTTCTAGATTGCATTATAAATCAATTATTATTAAATATTGCAATTAATTTTTTTACTATTCCACTTGTTTTCTATATTCCAAACTTATATTTTGAAGAAATTTTACTCATCTGAAATTCTATGGTTTAATAAATATATCCAAAATACAAGAAAATCTATTTTATTTATATAGAAAGAATATAGAACTTACTTAAAGAATGCTGTAATTATAACATTCACACTTTCAATGAAATCTTCATTTTAATTTACAATTAATGCCACAGAATATCTATCATATGTTCAAGATAGATTTTTCATTTGATTTTGCACTTTCTCTCTTTATGCTTTACTTGAATACAGCCTAGAGCACTATTACTATAGTTTTACATGATGTACTATAAAAAATAAATATATAATATAGATATTTGAATATAATATTAATTACTTGATATAAATTTTTTCTTGAAATATTAAAATTGCATAACTGTTTAATTTATAATAAAAATTGCCATTTTCTACTAAGACTGATAATTGGAGATAATTTAAATAGCATTCCATCACTTCAGTATCTAAATTATTAGAGGAAGTTGATAAGGAATATAAGCATATTAAGAATAATTATGTACAACTGATTCTAGATATAGTAATGAAACATATAAATAAATAGAGAATTTGAAACTGAATGAGATGAACGAAATTAGACACAATAATAATCTTAATAATAGGAGGTAATGATAATATAATAGATAACAGATCTAAAATAAATGATATAAAAAGTTCACTATATCAAAGTATTGATTTAATAAAAACATTGCATTCTTCTTGTAGACAGGAAATTATCTTCCCTAAAAATTCTGATGAAACTGTATACAAAACTTCAATGATAATATAGTAACTAACATGAATTATGCACAAAAATTAAAATCTAATTTGACATCACCATGTTCAAAATAAGTTTCCATTCATTCACTGCAAGAAGTTAAATTTGTAAAGATAATCATAAAGATCCTTTCTTTCTGTACAATAAACTCTTATACTTTATATAGAAAAATATTGATCTCTAGATACATCAGGAAGTTTCTGTAAATAAAATAATGAATATTATAGCAAATAAACTTAACATTAATTCAAATGTTTATAAATGTAGGACCAAATATTTGAATTATGCCTCTTTTTTGTATTTTCTGTTCACAAAGATTATAAAAATAAATGGTTGGAAACAAATTTTCGACTATTAAGGATATTAAACAGTGAAAGAATAAGATTAAATCTGGTAATAACTGATAATATGAATAATTATTAATGATGTGAACATTTAATCCAAAGCCTTCCTAATTAATCTTATTCATCTTTCTTATTTATATTATTATTATTTTGGATATTTTATTTAATTTAAGGATTAACTTACATTTCATGTCTTTTGCCTCAGGAAATTAGAAATTACAAAAATGGAATTGTAGTCTTCTGATGAACTCACTTATCACATGACATCATCTATTCTAAAATAATATCCCTGATCCAATTGGAGAATTAGAATGGTCTCTTATCAAAGATTTATAATTGAGAAATAATTATTAACTTATAGAGTCTAATATGAATTATTTTAGAAATTGAAGTTGTGGCAGAAATGTATAAATGAACTAAGCATAGGATTTGTAAAAGTTATCATTAAAAAAGGATTTTTGCTGATAGGGCAATGAGATGTTGTTAAAAACAGTAATTTTATCAGTGACTTTTAATTCTCTCATAATATCAACAACTGATTGCTTTTTTGTATTGGATGGTGGTAGTAGTAGAATAAGATAAGGTTATTTATTATTTCTGATTAATAAATTTATTGTTATTTTGAATCTTGGATTGATAATTAAAAAAGTTTTTTGTTACTAACTTTTTTATGGTTTATTATTGTTTAAATAAAGCTTTTTAACACTTTATAAGTATTTTGGATTCAATAAATTATTTTTTACAATTTAAATTTATCTGTTTTTGAATTTATTCAATTTCCTAATTTATAAGTGCAATAACTTTTTCATTTTTAATTCTAACTCTCATTTGTTATTTTAACAACTCTGAAGTTCTGGTTGTTTGTTTCATCATGAAGTATTAGATTTAATCCCTTTAGTGCCTGACATTTCAATTTCTGTCTATAATTGGGATGCCAGTGATTAAAATTAAGCTTAATTAATATGCAAAAAATTAAATCATTATATCTCACTTAATCTTTGTCAAAATCTTTCGAAAATTTCACAATTCATTGCATTTTCTGCTCTCTAATAGTATAAACGTTTTTTTGGAAAATATGCATTATATATTTTGGCTTCTTATTACAACTATTAATTAATCAATCTTCAGCACTTTTTTAAGCAAAAAAATTATATTTTAATACTTGTTAAAGATCTTTCAGGGTAAATAAAGCCATCCTCAATAACTACAAGTTTAAAAGCAATCGAATGCATAAAATCTAATTATTTGAATACAAGAACTTTTAAAATAGAACATAGTAAAAAACAGTTTAAAATAAAATAAACAATAAAATTTAAAATAAGTTTTAAATATTATATAAGCATACAAAATATAATAGAAACAATACTTGTGCTTATTATTAACAAAGAAATAGATATTAATTATTATAAGGCATCCCACAGGGTTGGGATAGTTTTGGGGGGTTGTCATTAATCACATGACACTTAGATCGGTATTGTTTTATAGCCATAGCTTCAGCATATCTAATTTCCATAAATTGTTACACAATTGTATTATTTTGAAATTCTGCCAATCGATGTCGATGTCATTCTCATCTTACTCTTCAGCAGGATTAATACAACATGTAACAATTTAAAAAATGTTAAACCCCTGTTACGACCAAAGCAGAAGGCAGGAGTATACATCATACCGATATATAACATCGATTTCAATTGTAATGAAGTCTATATTGGAAGCACGATCTCTTCTTTAGAAATTACGCTAGCTGAACATAGGTACAATATAAAAATGACTAAACTGAACACAGCTCTAGCAAGGGCAGCTTATGAGAATGACATCAACATCGATTGGCAGAATTCCAAAATAATATGATCATGTAACGATTTATCGCATATTAGATATGCCAAAGCTATGGCTATAAAACAATATTGATCTAAGTGTCACGTGATTAATGACAACCCCCAAAACTATCCCAACCCTGTGGGATGCCTTATAATAATTAATATCTACTCTTTGTTAATAATAAGCACAAGCAGTGTTTCTACTATATTCTGTATGTTTATATAATTTAAAATACTGCTTTTTCTCTCTTATTCATGACACTTATTCTTACCTTTTAGCACTATTAGCAGTTGAGTCACTTTTTAATTCTCACTTAAGCTAACGTTTTCGGTATTTATTATACCATCTTCAGGCTTAATTCAATATCGAACTGTGTTTTTTTCGTTTCTTTAATATTCTATTCTACGATGCAATTTTAAATTCATTCTAAGAAGTATTTTTAAAAGACGTTCGGTTGTCATGGCGACTCATATAATGTGACGTAACGTGACGTAATATACGATATTATTCGCATTTCTTAACTTCCTAAACCAAAAATAATAATGGTGGTATTGTCTCTGGCTACCCTTAGTAATACTGTCTTTATGTTCATTCAGCCTATCCTTGAAATTCCTGGCGGTAGCCCCTATGTACACTTCCGAACGGTTATCGTCAACGTTGTGTAATGGTGAGATGTTTGGGACATCTCCTGAGTCCGGCCCCGACCCCCTCTTCAGAAAGCATGATGGAAAGGATCCAGAAGTCGAAGAAGTATTAGATCAATGATTTTCTATATAATTAGAGAGCGAGGCGTGAATATCAGCTGCCCATTGTTGAAGACAAAGTCAGAGGAGATCAGTAAAAAGCTATTAATTAGGTATATTTTAATAAAGCATTAAAATAGGTACCTAATTATTACTTTTTACCTATTTATTTATTTACCTACAAATTACATATTTTAAAATTTATTACTACTTCGTTTAATTGGGACAGCTGTTTAATTGGGCCAAAATGGCTCAGTCCCGACATGTCCCAATTAAGCAGAATCCACTATACTTATAAATTACAGGAAAAAATTTTGCATAATGTTTTTGTCTTAATATTTTAAAAATATTATCACAAGAATATATCAAAGAAATTTTAAAAGATATTCTGCTTTTTCTAGCCTTCACAGAAATATAATCAAAATAATCAGGCAATGAGAATTTTATTGAGACAGGATGATGGAAATTCAATTAACACAAGCCAATAATGCAAATTTGGAAATTCAATGAAAAAAATTGAATATTTCCTCATTGATAGTTCTATCAGTTAGGATAATGTAAGTATAGGAAATGCTAGTTTCATATTTCTATCTCTAATACTGCAGTCTGATTTTCATTTGTATATTTTATAAATAATAATTTTATAAAACATTAAAAATAATATTATCCATTATATAAAGATAAAATATGAAAAATTATTACATCACCCTATTTTATCAGAATTTAGAAATATATATGAATTATTGCATCAATCTTAAACTAGATAAAAATTAGAAAAATATTAGGGATGTGTTTCTTCTTCTAACAGCAAAACCATTTACTTAGCTTATTTGGGTTCACTTTTCAAATTGTTACAATATTGTTTGGAGCAACAAGCTATTTAACTCATAACTATAATTCACTAATGCATATATATTGATGTTGTATTAAATATTAATTGTAATGCATTAAATATTTTTGTTATTTGCATCGTTTGCTTATGAACATCCTCAGTACTACAATATTTCCACATATGACAGTTGGAAAGCTGAATATGTTACTTATGGAACAGTGATGCAATTATTTTTTTTGTTCTTGTATATAATTTAATAACAATAGAATTTTTTTGCACATTATAAACAGCATTATTATTATGAAAATGCATATTTTTGCAATAATTTGTTTAAAATAATAATAATAATCATATTTATAAATGTCTTTCATAGTTTAAAATTGCAATATATAATATGCTGAAAACCGAAATAGGAGAAAATGTAGTGTAATCTCTGAAATCTTGGTCTGTTAATACTAAATGAAATGGTGGAACTTTAGCTAAAGAAAATCAAATATAATAATGACATATTCCAATTTATGAAATAATAAAAATGATCTCTACTATTTATTTTTTAAAATTTGTATAATATACAGGCATACATATATATATATACATATTATACAAATAATATATATTTGTATAATATGTGTATATTGTGGATATAATAAATTCATATAATTTTCACCTTTGATTTCTCCATTTCTTGATATTTTATATTCAAAATATCAAGAAATGGAGAAATAATGCAAATAATTACCATATTTGACTCATTTGCATAATTATGCAATACTGATATTTGTAAAATATTTGATATAGTTAATTTTTAGAATCAAATTTAATATCAATAAGAATTATTACATCCCCATGATTAATAAATTTATTATTTGTTAATAATAAAAAATAAGTTGTTAAAATTTATTGGGCTACAATATTTACTAATTGCTTTTTTTATAACAAATATAATAATGTAACAATTCCATTGGAATTTTTATATCTATTATCCAATTAATTTTCAATATCTGTGCTCTATTTTTTAAATCACTTTTCTTTGATTTTAAAATAAATATTTTAAAATATTTAGTGATTAAATAATGTTTTTACATGAAGTTTTTTATGTTCTTTCCTTGAACAATCTCAGCCAAAATAAATAGTTTAGAAATCTTAATCTTATTCCCATATAAAAGAAATGATTGCCATCATCATATCATTTTTTTTTTTTTTATATCAGTTCAGAATCAATTTTTATTTAGTTCAGCATTATTTGGCAAATTTGTCGTTAGCATCCCCACTGTTACTTGGTATACCACTGATTCAATGTCAATAAATTTTTATAAAATTTATTTTTAGATTTATTTTAATATTAAATTTTGACATATCATTTTAAAATTATTATTATTTTAGAAATTTTTGTAATTATTCTTAACAAACTCACATTTGCACAAGAAAAATTTGGTTGGAATCTAAAGAAGATTGATGAAATATTATTGCCAGTCATGAAGAAAATTAATGAGAATCAGGTAATTGATACAAGTTTGATTTATTCAAATACATCAAATGATGCCAATCAATTTATGATTTTAATTTCTTTAGGTGCAGACAAAGATTGATGGTTACTTTACCACTCATTTGACCAAAGAAGAAAATCTTTTTCCAAGCAAACGACTTCAGAAAGCAGTTAAAAAGATGTTACCAGAAAAAACTGATTCATGCAAACAGTCTAAAAAGAAAAGAAAAGTTCAAATGAAAACTGGCAAAAGGCACAAACAACAGTTTATGGAATCTTGCACAAACAATACTAAATTTAATTTATCAGAAGAAAGTTCCTCAGATTGATATTTAAATTAACTGTATATAATTTCTGAGTGAAATAACAAAAATTGAGCATAGAATATTTATTTTAAAATTTACAAGTAAAATATATAAGTGGTTATTTATATTTTTTAATCTATGTATATATATATATATATGTATGTGTGTGTGTTGAGATAATTTAAACTAAAAATGGAATTTCTCTTTTCTCAATACTAGAATTTTTATTTTAAATAACACAAAAAATACTGTATATAAAATAAATATTTTCCAAAACAGTTGAGCAGAATTTGGAGTAACATTATTCATAATAGATACAGAAATTCTCCCACTGAAGACCTCAAAATTTTCTTTAAAACATTAAGAAGTTTTGCAAACTGTTTTTATCATCATCATAAATTAATGTACTTCAAATTTTATTCACATAGTATTTTTATAATTGCTAATTTACATATAATTTAAGTAAGGTTTTAAGGTTGCCAATAATGTTATTTTGACCCAAAAACTTTGGATTTTGCAATCATTCTTCCAGCTTCCAGTTTCAAATAAAATTATTTGGGTTCACTGAAGATTATATTCATGGACAAAAATTAGTCTTTTTTTATAAATATTAGTTATTGTTACTTCTCATTCTAAATACATCTTTATGTTGTAATAGCTAAATAGAATTTATTGGTTGATTTTTATGTATGAAAGTATATTATGTTATGGAACAAATAAATTTTTAGTTGTTTTGTTTTATAAATATTGTAATTTATCAAAAGAATTTTTTATATTTAGAAAATTTTATTTTTCTTATTTACAATAAAATTTGAGTTTTTTTTATCACGATTGTTATAAAATTAATAATATATATTGATGTATTTCATCCTCTTGACTTTTTTTTATCCTAATCCCTATGGGGGTTATATGTCAACTTGGCCTCCGAATATGAAAACAGCATGAGTGTAAAGCGGATACGAAAAAATAGAAAATGAGGCAGGTGAGCCCGTTGGGCAGTCCGAGTCCGAATGGGGCCCCACCACAGGCTCCCAGTGACGGATGTGGGCACTGCCAAGGCAGTCCTGATTCCATATAGGAGCCACAAGCGAGCTCCCAGTCACAAACCTCGGAATGTGAGGTGATCCCTTTAGGAGGAGCCTTTTACTCGGGGTCAGACGGTGGGTATATTCTAATCTCGTACCCATACTCGGCCAGATTTGGCCATGTGGAAACGCTTCAGCTTTCCACTCTGGAGGACTCAGGTTTGAGTCTTCGGTCCCACCTCTTGAAATTATTTATCATGGGGTCCGGGCCCGGCCCATTGATCCATGTCCTCCACAATCCGGCTGACCCCCTCCTCAGGGTTGGACAGCCTGTGGAAGGACTTGTTTTGCCCCACCACACAGTATTCTACCAGAATGGAGTGTGGCATCATCTGTTGACCAAAAAAAACCCATGGGACCCTACTTTTCTTCGTGTGAAAATTATTTGAATATTACCTCGGGTTAGCATCGATTCGATGTGACAATGCTATAACCTTTAGTTTTATATTTTGTAATTTGTATTTAGTTTATTACATTTTATTTAGTTTGTATACGCTCTGCATCAATAAATCAGACAAAAAAATATCTTGTGTACCATAAAGTGAAGTAAATCAAATAAAAATTATTTGTGTGAAACATAGGACTAAAAAACATTCCAGTTCAGTGTTTGATCAGTTAGATAGCACTTGTCAATTTATTGGATTTGTAAAAAAATCCACTAAATTAATAATAATTAAACAAATTTTTACATTGTAAAAAATATTTCAAAAGTGATTTTACTTGAAATAATTATAGAAATAAAAATGTCAATTTACAAAACATTTTCTACTGGATTATTCCGAAATTTACACGTAAAATATATTGTAATTGAAAAATATTATAGATATTAATAACAATCTTTTAAAGATTTTCAATGAAACTTTCGGCATAGAAAAAAGATTTTGAAAAATACAGACATCATTGGATATAGATCTACTTTTAATGTTTTTTTAAATAAATGCTGTATCTGATAAAGTTCATAAAATTATATTTCCGTAATAAAGATGCATTTGCATAACTATTAGAAAAAAAAAGCGTGATTGGATCAGTACTCTATTCGCGACCAGTTTAAAATAAGCTATTATCATTTTCGAGGGGAACAATAACTTATGCTATTATAGCTGAGTCTATTCTCGATACGTAATTTAAGTATAACGATCTTACGAATTTTTGGTTAAATTAATAGAGCAAGAGTATCCATTAGCGGAGTAAGCTGCTTTACTTGTTTTTGCAGGGTTTGGTCGACATATGCGAGTTCGCATTTTCACTATTGTATATAAAAGCAAATGTAAGTGTCGACTTTGTGATCAACTTTTAAATGCAAATATTTGAATTTTTTATTTCTAATATTTCACCTGATTTGGAACAATTATGTAAAAATATGCAATTTCTGGATCTATTAATTGACAACTTTCTTAAATCAAAATGGCAAGTATGCTGTAAAAGTACATATCTTTTATATTTTGAGTTTATATTGTTTTATTTTGAATATGTTTATGTACCATTGTAATTATATAACTTAAAAATAAATTTGTATACAGTATAATATTTGCTTATAACGTAATTTCATAATCTAAAAATGCAATACGAATAGTATCAGTTATGGTGAAATTAAAAAAGGACACAAATCACATTGTCACAATATAAAAAAAATTTTAGGGGTTCAACAATTTTATTTCATTTAAAAATCATGATAAAAAAATTGAGAACCGTTGCTTGAAACAATATTTACTTTTTGTATAGTTATAATATACAGTAATATATATTAAATTATGCAATTTATTATTAATAATGGATTCCCAATATCAATTATAAAGATATTTTTGTCAATAGATGACATCACTTTCTATCAATGGCGATTACTTTTTTGGTCAACAGATGACGATTGTAGAGGATTGGGATCGATGAGCTAGGCCCGGGTCCCATAATCAGAGCCGGATTTGCATTTTTGAGGGCCCTAGGACGAGTAAGGCTTTGGGGTCCCTAAAAATTCAAATCAGCTACGTCTAGTTTAAAGGCTCCTTATAACTTATATAAGGAACCTTTAAAATTTTACTTTTTATCTAGTACTTTAATAAAAATCTATTTTTTCTTAATAGTATTTATAAAAGTTGAAAACTGATTGATAGTTTTGGGGCCCCTAGAATCGTCGGCCCTAAGCCGCGGCCTAGTTGGCCTATTGGTAAATCCGGCCCTACCCATAATAAATATTTCCAAGGGGTGAAACCGATGTTTAGAACAACGCTAAAATTTACGACGAGCTTTTACTTTTGGTTAAAATTTTCTTTTATTTTTGAGATCGCCAGATGGCGATTCAAGCGTTTCATCAAAAATCATCTACTTACGGTTAGAATACCGCTATGTTGAGTTTTAAAATTTTACTGCTATATTATATTGTTATTTAAATGTTAGAAATGTTTATAAAGCAATGGTATAAATCTAAGTATTTATATCATAAAATGTAAAAACTGCATTGTATTGAAATTAAAAAATATATACATGACATATACATTTTTGCTTATAGAGGACCCACTTGGAATAGATTCTATCGATTACTTATTGCAAATGAATCGATTTTTTTGTGACTCCATTCACGTCACTTTACTAGTGATTACTAACTTGTAAGTGGAAGAAGGGCTATAAAGGCCGATTCATAGTTCGTCGGAACCTAAAAGGAAAAAGAAAGGAACGCCAAACTTGTTTTCTCCACGCTATTTCGCGCATTCATTTTGACGTATTCCGATCCTTCTATCTCAATCGGAAAAGTTAACAGCGCTTATACTTTTCCTTTGTTGGTATCCCATAAGTCAACGCGTATCGGCGCGTGTTAGCAAATTCCATGGCGAATTCAATACGACATCCTTAATTATAATAAATACTATTATTTCGGCCAAGATTATTTAAAATTATGTTACAAATTCTTATTATAAAACTTATTAATAAACCTGAAATATCGAAAAAGAATTTCGGGATCTTCTGTATTAATTTAAAATATTAATCGGAAAAGTTAACAGCGCTTATACTTTTCCTTTGTTGGTATCCCATAAGTCAACGCGTATCGGCGCGTGTTAGCAAATTCCATGGCGAATTCAATACGACATCCTTAATTATAATAAATACTATTATTTCGGCCAAGATTATTTAAAATTATGTTACAAATTCTTATTATAAAACTTATTAATAAACCTGAAATATCGAAAAAGAATTTCGGGATCTTCTGTATTAATTTAAAATATTCTCCAAACATTTTTCTCTCCAAGTTTATTAAAGAAATATAATTTATCTTTTTCTTCGTTAAATTTTTACCGTATATGTGGCGGAACACCGCTTCTATCGATAGGTGATAGCCACCATATTTCAAACAAGAATCGACAAAGAATTCTTCATTCCGTTCGCATTCTTTCTTCACATTTTTTTTTCTTCGCATTCACTTTCTTCGCATTCTTTCTTCATTCCGTCCTACCACGGTTTTAGACATTCAAAAGAAAAGGAACGGAACATGTTCCTTTCTTTTAGCTTTTCCGTTCCGACGAACTATGAACTGGCCTTTACAACCTTATTATAAAGGCATTAAACCTAATAGAAGTCTGATAAATCCAAGCAAATTCACAAATAAGCCATTATAAAAAAGTTGTTTTCCTAATAAATGTTAAAATTTACCTATTTCAATGTTATTGTGTCTTTAGAGGAAGAGAAGAATGCAACAAATTTCATTAAAAAATTTAGTTAGCAGACGACTGATAAGAAACTTGAACCGCCATCTGGATCGCCCATAAAAATTAATAAACCATAATAATTTCAAAATTGTATCAATTTCATTTTGTAAACATCCCACAAATTGGACATGAAATTAATTAATTAATTTCATGTTTAATTAAATTAATTCTAATTAAAAACTTATTTTAAGTAATAATTTTAAAATGATAACATTGTATACAGTATTAAATTTTTAAACTAATAATATATTATTTTAAATGATTCATACAAATAATATAATCAATTCGATATATCATATTGAGATACATCAGCTTCTTTTTGATATTTTTTACGCCCCTTTCCAATCAATCAGATTATTAATGGAAAGGCTATTTCCACGACGGGCTGCACCCACATGAAGGGGAGCTATATGGTGAAGGACCGGCTGCATCCACATTCATGAAGGGGAACCAGATGGTGAAGGACGGGATCACCGGGTCGGGCTCAGAACCCCAAAGAAATTCGGGGTTCCGGCTCGAAACCCTAAAGAAACTTCTCGTCAGATGCTGGACCCGGGATGAGAATCCGGATCTTCCTGTGTGGACGCCAACCCGTTACCAATGGTAATATGGTGGCGGCCAGATGGCCGAGTGGTAACGCTGTCGGCATGCCACGCAGGAGACACGGGTTTGGTCCCGGATTTTTTCGGGGTACTAGGCCCGGCCCGGTGATCCCATCCTTCATCATCCAGCCCCCCTCCACGGATGTGGGTGCAGCCCGTGGTTGGAACTGGCGCCGCCCCCTTAGTAATCTTCCTGATTGGAAAGGGGGCATAAAATATGCAAAAAAAATAATGGTAATGTGGTTGCCGGATGGCCGCGTGATAATGTGTTGGTGTGCCAACGCGTTACCACCCACATCAGTTTTTCATTCAGAAAACCCAGAATCGAATCCAAGTCTTATTCCTTAAAAAATATATTCGATGGGTTCGGCCGAAAATCTTAATCTTCTTCTATACTCCAGAATCTGAACAGTTTATGGAAAGGCCTGAAATGGCTCCCATTTAGTAAATTTGAAAAATAATTGGAAAGAAGCATTAAAATAATAATTTATCATTAAATATAACTTGAATATTTATATTTATTTCAAATATTATAAATATTTGAAATAAATATAAATATTATAGTATATCACTTAATGCAAATTAAGTGATATACTATATCAGGAATGGCCAAACTTCATGTCACTACGAGCCATATAGGAGAATCTCAAATACTTGAGAGCTATAGTTAGTTTCTTTCCAGGGTCAATGAAAGTCCCATCAGTTTTTTTCGGATAATTTTAATAATTGTTTCAAAAATTGTACATTATATATTTCACATGCATTTATTTAATATAAATGAATACTACTTTTTACAATAAATGAATCAAATTACAAATATATTATTATTTTAAAGTATTTGCTCCATATTAATTATTAGTTTTCATGGTGTAGGACCACATTGAAAGTACCAAAGAGCCGCAATTTGGCCATCGTGGTACTATATGATGACAGAATACATAGGAACCATGATAGGAACTCATCACAAGATGAAGAGAGAGACTTTTCGTTGAGGGACAAGGTCTGGATCTACGTTGCTCTTCATTCTTCAGTGCACTAGATCATATAAAGAATGAAGAATGAGAAACGAATATTTTTACCATCTACTGATAGATGAAGCATCACAAATTAATATTTGAGCCGAGCTTAAAAGTTTGTGTACCTTTGGTCCACTGGATCAAAATACAGTCCGGCTGACATCTTTACGGTAATGAATGGCGTGTGACAAAATTTATTTCTGGTAGCAAATGTCGCCTCTTTCCACTCAAATAGAATGTTAAGGTTAGACTAGCTAGGTTAAGCCGCCATATCTCATAGTAAAACAGAGAAACACAAAGGTTAAGTTAGTTATATTAAGCCGCCATATCCTCATGGGATATTCGGCATCTGGCGGCAGCCACTTATGGAGCCCATCACAGACTGGCCAACACCCGTGATGGGGTCAAACGGATGGTTGAAGGATGGGATTCAATGGCCAAGTCCGGACCCCTCTTGAAAAACTGGAGGTGTGGGATCCGGATCCTCCAGAGTGGTAAGCCACAGCTTTACCACGCGGCCATCCTGCCTCAGGTGACTAGTCCTGCCGTCCGACTGGCTTTTGACCAAGATGATCAGACACAGTACAGAAAAACTCCTTACCATTTTGTAACAATACAAATGAGACCAAGAGGATCACTGATTGATTCAGGCTCTCCCATCTTCAACTTTTTCAGGAATCCAGGCCGGCCCTTCGATTCTCATTTTTCACTTATCAGCCAACTGTAACATGATATGGATAGTTTGTGATGGACTTTGAAATATCTTTATTGTTAAGTATATGGCGTAATATAAAGATGAAATCTGACCTAAAGAAAAAATTCTTAGAAATTCACGACAGTGATGATGAAAGTTATAGAAATATAATGATTAGATCAGTGTTTCCCAACCGGTGTGCCGCGAGATCGGCCAGGAGTGCCGATCTCGCGGCACACCGGTTTTGGGGATAAAAGTATGTTTTGGGACTTAAAATATACTTTTATCCCAAAATATCTCGAGGCACACCGGTTGGGAAACACTAAATTAAATGACTCGTAGTAAATCATCCTAAGGTATTTGGGAGATCATTGATTATAACTTACGATAGGTTAAAGAACTATATGATGACAGAATACATAGGAACCATGATAGGAACTCATCACAAGATGAAGAGAGAGACTTTTCGTTGAGGGACAAGGTCTGGATCTACGTTGCTCTTCATTCTTCAGTGCACTAGATCATATAAAGAATGAAGAATGAGAAACGAATATTTTTACCATCTACTGATAGATGAAGCATCACAAATTAATATTTGAGCCGAGCTTAAAAGTTTGTGTACCTTTGGTCCACTGGATCAAAATACAGTCCGGCTGACATCTTTACGGTAATGAATGGCGTGTGACAAAATTTATTTCTGGTAGCAAATGTCGCCTCTTTCCACTCAAATAGAATGTTAAGGTTAGACTAGCTAGGTTAAGCCGCCATATCTCATGAGGGATATACTGTACTGGCGGCAGCCACTTATGGAGCCCATCACAGACTGGCCAACACCCGTGATGGGGTCAAACGGATGGTTGAAGGATGGGATTCAATGGCCAAGTCCGGACCCCTCTTGAAAAACTGGAGGTGTGGGATCCGGATCCTCCAGAGTGGTAAGCCACAGCTTTACCACGCGGCCATCCTGCCTCAGGTGACTAGTCCTGCCGTCCGACTGGCTTTTGACCAAGATGATCAGACACAGTACAGAAAAACTCCTTACCATTTTGTAACAATACAAATGAGACCAAGAGGATCACTGATTGATTCAGGCTCTCCCATCTTCAACTTTTTCAGGAATCCAGGCCGGCCCTTCGATTCTCATTTTTCACTTATCAGCCAACTGTAACATGATATGGATAGTTTGTGATGGACTTTGAAATATCTTTATTGTTAAGTATATGGCGTAATATAAAGATGAAATCTGACCTAAAGAAAAAATTCTTAGAAATTCACGACAGTGATGATGAAAGTTATAGAAATATAATGATTAGATCCAGTGTTTCCCAACCGGTGTGCCGCGAGATCGGCCAGGAGTGCCGATCTCGCGGCACACCGGTTTTGGGGATAAAAGTATGTTTTGGGACTTAAAATATACTTTTATCCCAAAATATCTCGAGGCACACCGGTTGGGAAACACTAAATTAAATGACTCGTAGTAAATCATCCTAAGGTATTTGGGAGATCATTGATTATAACTTACGATAGGTTAAAGAAGAAAAAATAGTTTGGGGAGATTAGATACACTTCCTTAAAGGAACTGATAAAAAAGAAATTACTTGCACCCAAATCGGGGTCTCGTTTATGGCATCAGAGATGAGGAGCTTAATCTTATAGATTGAGGATGTCTCCGTCAACCTATAGAAATTCCTTATATTGAGTCAAAATGAATCCAATCACAGCTTATAGAGCATTAAAAACAAAGTCCCGTTTAGTGCACTCGTAGATCGCAAGAGTCCGACTACCTTTGTCCGTTTTCTACCGAGCGACTTAAGTTCTTTCGTAGCTGTTAAGCCTACTTCAATCAGTCTTTCCCGCTAAGTTTGGCTGTTTTGCGGAGCTGCCGTCGATTGAGGAAAGTACAGCATTTGCATATTTATTTCAACCTTTTGCAAATTTATTTAACCCATTTGAAAATATATTTAACCCATTTTCAAATACATTTAAATCTTTTGCAAATATATTTAAACCTTTTACAAATACATTTAAATTTTTTACAAATACATTTAAACCTTTTATAAATACAGTATATTTAAACCTATTACAAATTTATTTAAACTTCATGCAAAACAGTCGATTGATAGAAAAGTAATGCCTTATAATGCACGAGTCTGTTTGTCTGTTCCCCATTGCGACTTTAGATTTAAAATTTAAACCGACTTATATATATATAACATGAGTGGCAGTGATTAAAGTTCTCTGAACTCTTCCGTTGCTCGATGCAGAGTTAGAGGAAGGCGTGGAAAGTATGAGGTTGTTTCTATGGAAAAAAGAAATTGTTTGTAAAATTGTATGAAGAAGGTTTTTCTGTAAAGGAGGCGGCATCAAAATCAGGTATAAAATGGAATACGGGGAAAAGCATAATTATAAAGTACAGAAAAGATAATTTTGAGGACCCCGAGGGAACAGGCCAAAACTACTAATCCTGACGTCCTTCGCCTAATAGAAGCAGCAGTTAAGAAACAGCCCGGAATTACTCATGAAAATCAGAAAGAAGCTTCTTGAACACACATTGAGTTAAGTATGTCTTCCATAAGAAATGCATTATACGATTTAAAAATTACTTAAAAACGCATCACTAGAAGTAGACAGAATGAATAACGAGTCAATTATTCTGCTCAAAAGGCAGTATGCAGCGAGTTTCAATCAATCAGTCCCTGTAAACCGAGAAAAACTCATTTTTATAGATGAAAGTGGATTTAATCTTCACATCAGACGATCTCAAGCTAATTCGAAGACTGGTACTAGGGCAATGATTATTGTACCCACTGTCAGAGGACGGAATATCACACTTATTGTTGCACTGAATAATCAAAGAATTGTTCGCTCAAAAATTATATCTTCCAGAACCACAACTGCAGAACTCTTCTGTGAGTTTATCATGGAACTCGAAACGAAACTCCAAGACTCAATAGAAGATGGTGTATTGATCATGGACAATGCTCGGATTCACCGGTCACATGTAGTAGAAAATATCATGGATTCTTCCCAAATAAGTATGAAATTTTTGCCACCTTATTCTCCAATGCTTAATCCAATTGAGAAGGCTTTTTCTATATAAAATTAAAGCTAGGGAAATACTAAGCCGCCGAGAAGAACATCAGTTACCGGAAGTGATCGCATTCAGTTTATCTAGTATTACTTCCCAGGATTGTGCCAACTATGTTATGGACATGTTTCCTTTGTTACCAGCTGTAGCTATATACTAGCCAACCACTGCATTAACGTTAAAATAATAATACAGTAATACCTCGGATCACGAACGTCTCGGTTCACGAACAAATCGGTTTACGAACACCATTTGCGAACAAATTTTGCTTCGCTTCACGAACGATGCTTCGGTTCACGAACACACACGCACGGAGTGCATGGAGCCACGTGACTCGTGGTGCACAAAACCCTATGCACAGCCTAACCTCCAGCAGCAACGCAGTTCGCCCAGCTCATATGGTTACAGTAGAGTCCCAACAACAAGTGTTGATATTTTAGTTTTTTTCTTTATTTAATTAAATTTATCCCTTATTATGGCTCCCAAAAAAGTTAAAAGTGTTAGTGAAGGTGGTGCTAAACATGCTTTCTTCTATTATTACTGTTATATTTATTTCCTTTCTGTATTATTTCCACACAAAGCCATAACATGTTAAAAAATTTTTTCCTAGGACAAAAAACGTATTATTTGGATTTACATTAATTGCAATGGGAAAAATTGATTCGGATTACGAACTTTTCGGATCACGAACAGGGTCAAGGAACGGATTGTGTTCGTGAACCGAGGTATCACTGTATTTCTTCGATAAAAAAGCTTTTGATTGATACAGATAATTTTTTCTTCCAGATACAGATCGCTAATTGTAATTCTATAAAGCGAATCCACTAATCTAAATACAGTGATACCTTCGGATCTCACGAACGTCTCGGTTCACGAACAAATCGGTCTACGAACACCATTTGCACGAACGTCTCGGTTCACGAACAAATCGGTTTACGAACACCATTTGTCACGAACAAATCGGTCTACGAACACCATTTCCGAACAAATGTCTCGGTTCACGAACAAATTGGTCTACGAACACTATTTGTGAACAATTTTGCTTCGCTTTACGAACGATGCTTCGGTTCACGAACACACACGCACGGAGTGTATGGAGCGCAAACTTGCTCGGTTCACGAACACACACGCACGGAGTGCATAGAGCGCACGTGACTCGCGGTTCACGAACACACATGCACGGAGTGCATGGAGCGCACGTGACTCGTAACACCATTTGCGAACAAATTTTGCTTCGCGTTACGAACGATGCTTCAATTCACGAACACACACGCACGGAGTGCATGAAGCGCACGTGACTCGCGGCGCACAAAAACCCTGCGCATAGCCTCGCCCCCAGCAGCAATCCAGTTCGCCCATCTCACATGGGTACAGTAGAGTCTCAACAAGTGTTGATATTTTAGTTATTTTTTTAATTAAATTCATCCCTTATTATGGCTCCCAAAAAAGTTAAAAGTATTAGTGAAAGTGGTGTTAAACATGCTTTCTTCTAATATTACTGTTATATTTATTTCCACTGGTGTTAAACATGCTTTCTTCTAATATTACTGTTATATTTATTTCCTCTCTTTATCCCTTATTATGGCTCCCAAAAAAGTTAGAAGTGTTAGTGAAGGTGATCCCTTATTAAGGCTCCCAAAAAAGTTAAAAGTATTAGTGAAGGTGGCATTAAACATGCTTTCTTCTAATATTACTGTTATATTTATTTCCTTTCTGAATTACATGCTTTCTTCTAATATTACTGTTATATTTATTTCCTTTCTGTATTTTTCCACACATAAAGCCATAACATGTTAAAAATTTTTTCTAGGGAAAAAACGCTTTCTTCTAATATTATTGTTATATTTATTTCCTTTCTGTATTATTTTCTAATATTACTGTTATATTTATTTCCTTTCTATATTATTTCCACACTCCCAAAAAGGTTAAAAGTATTAGTGAAGGTGGTGTTAAACATGCTTTACTCTATTACTACTGTTATATATTTATTTCCTTTCTGTATTATTTCCACACATAAAGCCATAACAAGTGAAAGTAGTGTTAAACAAGCTTTCTTCTAATATTACTGTTATGTTTTCCTTTCTGTATTATTTCCACACACAAAGCCATAACATGTTATTCCTTTCTGTATTATTTCCATACAAAAAGCCATAACATGTTAAAAATTATATTTATTTCCTTTCTGTATTATTTCTACACAAAGCCATAACATTTTAAAATTATTCCTAGGACAAAAAACGTATTATTTGGATTTACATTAATTGCAATGGAAGAAATTGATTCGGATTACGAACTTTTCGGATCACGAACAGGGTAAAAGAACGGATTGTGTTCGTGAACCGAGGTATCACTGTAATATATATTTTTCTATTAAAATTTGTATTAATTTGAAAATAAATTTATTTTCATATACGTTAGCTGTGACTGCTTTCGTATTGTTTATACCTCTTGGTAACGGTTCATTTTCATATATCGATATTATACTCATTTATTCACTATTCTTTCTCACCATTTTGTTAAACTGTTCGTAGCCGAAAGTTTGAATGTACTGCAAAAGGTTTAAATTTATTTGCAAATAGTTTAAATATATTCACAAAAAGAAAAAATCAAATTAAATCAAATTGCACAACGGTTAAATAAATTTGCAAAAAGTTTAAACAAATTCGTGTACAGTTTAAATATATTTGCAAAAGGATCAAATGTATTTGTAAAAGGATTAAATCAATTTGTAAAAAGTTGAAATAAATTTGCGAATGCTATATTTCCTTCATCTCTATATTTCGGGATAGGTGGAGATCGAGTGAGTATAGATTGGTGTTACCTAGTGCTCTCTATAATAGTTAGCTTATTCTTAGTCATTCCTGCTATCTGTGGTGGTCCCTATTTTATAGTGGCCCATTATACTATGTACAAGGTATAGAGTAACTGGGGGTATTATGGAATACCATTTTGTTTTTATAATTTATAAAAAATTCTAAAAAAGCTTATATGGTTTCTCATGTGATATTACCTTTCATGAACATTCCCGTATAACATATTCAAACATGGTTGCCATAGTTTATATGTTTATCACGTACTTCAAAAAATTATTTAAAAATGCAAAATTCCATAGTGCCCAAAAGGTATAAGTTAAATGGAATAGTATTCCATTTAACTTATACCTTAATAATACCTTATAAATTATTTAGAAAAACAATATTTTCTTCCAGGTAAATTCCAAGAGTATTAGATAAATACGTACTCATAGCATTATTTTATTCAATATTTGTATCATTTTCTTTTGAGTGGTGAAGGTTTTCGCTTAGGTATAGTCATAGCCTACTAGAAAAAGTAAAAACGCCTTAGAATAGTTTTTAGACTAATCTAATTTAGAAAATATTCTGATAATATGTCTATTTAAATTTTAATGAATCAAACGTTAACTTAAATTATAGCAGATGGACTGAATGTGGCAATATAGAATAGTATTCCATATTGTCACCACCATACGATAATATTTGAACGAAGCCTACTCCAATAGATGCCAAATCTCTCAAAATACAAAGAGATATTATGAAAGGTGCTTCCTAAATGTTCTTAAGGAACTCAGAAAACAACTGTCATCTTATCTGTAGTCTTAGCAGATCCGATGATTTCAGATGGCGCGAAAATTTTTGTATTAATATTTGATGAAAGCACGTTCTCTATTTTAAAGCGTCATGCTTTCCACCGATGAAACTGAAACTGAAGCCAAAATATGTCGCCACTTAACGTAAAAATTCTGCATTATTACAGTTTCATAACACCGCCTCCTCTATGAAAAACCATGATATTCCATATAACCTTCCTATATTACAGTTTCATAACACCGCCTCCTCTATGAGAAACCATGATATTCCATATAACCTTTCTATTCCTACTCTGTATGTGTTTCGACGCTATTGTATTGTTTATATATTTGTTGTTACTAAATTAATAAATCCTTGTGTGGGATTTGAGTTTAACTGACTCTTTTCGTCAAAAATACCACTATACGATCACTTGCCAAATGTGCCAAATTGCTAACAACGGAACATCCGTTGTTTTGTGAGACAGCGCGTAATAGAAGTTTCTCCAAAAACATAAATATGAAAAAATGGGCAAAGTTCTATTCTACCAGTTTGTTTTGCCACCAAAAGAGTAGAAATCTAAAACGGTACCAAGTTCCATTCCAATCCCAATGTCGAAAAATGAGATTTAAATACTGAAATAAATTGAAGAATGTGATCCCAAAACACGTTCAGTCTACTTTTGTTAATTTTCAGGAGAAGCAAAATATAAATTGAGAAAATATTTCATATGTGAATGATTATCTACTACCAGATATCTGTTTCTAATTCATATACATGCACTTCTCAGTTGAATCTTGAAATCAATCATCATTAGTTTTTAAATACACGATGACTAAATATAATGGTGTTAATGGAAACTCGCTAAGTCCAAGGACTGATCGTGTTTTCAGTTACACTCATTCTTCACTAGAGGAAAAACTACATTTTTTTTTTATTTAAGTATTAAAATACAGTTAAATTTTGGGGGAGAGGGCGTACTCATAGGTATGACCTAGGAAGAAAAGAAGAGAGGAGAGGGGGGAAAGAGGAATAGAAAAGGAAAAAAGAACCAGTCGAAGGAAATGCGACTGGATACTAATAGGGAGAAGGGAGGCTAACTACCAATACCGCAGGCCCCTGAACGCCTGCACTGGGAGGAAATAATTGAAAACAAGTTACAAATCTGATCCTAGTCAGAAAACAAAAGAAACAATAAAAATACACATGTACAAAACAAGTAAATATTTAAATGTACAAAGTCCCAGGTACAAAAACTGAGTTTGATAAGGGGATAAATCCACTCAATGAACCAGTTAGTCCGGCTGTTCTTCCATCGGGTCCATCTTCGAGAGAAGAAGTTCGAGGATTCCACATGTTGATCAGTGAAGGATGGGTCGTCAAGAGGTCCAGCTGATCTAGCTGGTCGTCTGTCAAGGTTCCTCCTTCAGGTCCATCTTCGAGAAGATGTCCGAGGTTACACACGTTGATCATTCAGATGAGTCGTCTAGTGATCCAGTTGATCATTCGTCAAGTCCTTCTTCTGAAGAGGAGAAGAAGCCAGAGGAACCAACAACAGTGATCAGTCGTCTGAAAAAGAAGCCACAGGCGAGGTCCAGAACAGAAGAGGTTGAACTCACTGCAGAGATAAAGTCGCTCAAAATAGTCCAAAAATCACTCAGATCGCAGGACCACCGCCAAAGGAAATCCCTTGAAGTGTTGCAAATCAAAGAAGACGTCCAGCAGGCTTGTCCCATTCTATTGTAGAAGCTCATGGTAGATGAAAGTTCCAAAAATAGTATATTTAATCTTCCAAATTAGGAAACTAAAATTCAGAAAAATAACTTTCCTTTTAACAATAGATAAAAAAATCCCAGAAACTTAAACTTTTAATGTTGCGATTTCATTTCAAGTGCTTCAAACATGAAAATTAATAACCAATATAGCAATTTTACCTTTAATAAATATGACAAATATTTCCACAACAAATTTAACCGCCAACAGTAATAGCAGTTTGTTTTTTACCGCTCTGCTGGCAGGATTAGGAAAACACTCTGCTCATGCGCAAAGGACTGAGCGAGTTTTCATCGTTACTGTTCTCTGGACTGAGAAAGTTTTTAAAAGCAAAGCAGGATTCAAGTGTCCCGTACACATCGATTGGCCTGGTTTTGGGAACAAACCGGCCTTTAATAAGATAGATGACTTCAATAGGAGTATGTATTTGCATCAAATAAAAAAATGACCAAAATGGACTGAACACGTTTTGGGATCACACTTAAAAGACTGAAGAGGTGATACTATATTGAATTATTCAATATAGTATCATACTCTTCAGTCTTTTATTTGGTAAGTTTTAATATCTATGATAGCTGCGTAATAACTTAATATAACTCAAAAACTTGTCAAGTAAAAGCGTGAAGAGATGACATTATATTGAATTTATTTCAGTATTTAAATCTTATTTTTCGACAATGAGATTAGAATGGAACTTGGTACCGTTTTAGATTTCTACTCTTTTGGTGACTAAACAAACTGATAGAAGAGAACTTGGACCATTTTTTCACATTTATATTTTTGGTGGGATATCAGTACTTTTTGCTAAGTTGTTAGATTGAATAAACACGCTAAATAAATAATAATCTGAGATAGAGAACTTGGCTATTTTTCACATTTATGTTTTTGGTCGGATAGCAGTACTTTTTGTTAAGTTATTATATTAAACACTCTAAATAAATAATAATCTAAGCAATCTAGATAATTCTTCGCGCGACGCCATTTTTTTCTTTTAACCGATTTTTATGATCCGTTATATTAACATATTATATATTCCGTTATATTAACATATTAATAATGTTTTAATACGGGTGGTAAACTCTGATCTTCCGTTGGAACCACGAGAATATTTCGTAATAATCGATATATTCATTATATTCACCAATATATTCATTAAATTATAACCAATTTATTCACAAAAAAATTGCTATATAGGCAACGCCGCACTGCCAGATGCGACGCGACTTGCTCGACTGCTTCGAGTGAAATAAATGTTACAAAAATAATTGAAAAATTGGGATTTTCAGAATTTTTCCTTTACTTGTAGCCTAAGAATTATACTTGTGCTAAATTTCAAGTGTCTACGTCAACGGAAAGCACACTATAATTTTGATGAGTGAATCAGTGCCAAAATTTGCGATTTTCTGGGGCCTCTATTTCCTAGACACTGATATTAAAGTTTAAAATTTTTACAGGGCCATGAGGAAATAAAGCTTAACAACGTATATACAATTTTCATGTTACTAGCTTAATCGGAAGCGAAGTTATGAAGATGGCAAATACGGCTTGAGTTGGTTCGTGTAAATATATCATGGCAGTGCGCCTTGATTAAATGAGAGAAATACACTTATTACAGTTAAAAATTGTTATTAAAAGCTTAAATTTATCATGATAAATATACAATATATTTTCATTTTTTTTTGTGACCATACTGGTTCAGGATTGAAGTTTTGTTAAGTATAATGATTTCCAAAGTGTGATGCGAGCATCTCTGTAAGTGCATATAAAATTTTAGGGATGTGCATTATTTATCATCATCCTATCTCTTTTACAATCCGGTTAACATGCTAACTACTCCATAAATACAACTAGCTCATAATGACTGAGCTCGGAATGGCCTCACTTAGAAATCAGATAATATTGAGAAGTGAAAACTTTAACAAAAACAATAGAATATATGCATAGTCAAAATTTTATAAATATTGTCAATAATTATCTAAACTTAATTTTATCAAATTAACAAAGAATGAAAATAATATGTAATTTACATATGATTATTAAACTAGCATTAATTTAACAATCATTGTGGATTACTGTATGATTGTCATCACTATTACTATTTATAATCAATATATTAAATTTAATAGTGAATTGTTGTTATATTTCAATTCAACTGCTCAACTTATTCTTAAAATAATGTTACAGATTGAAGGTCTAACCATCATATTTATATGACAAACAAAATGCTTGTTTTTATTAATATTTAATTTTAGTCTATTTTTATAATCTCTATATAAGAAGGTTTACGAGGTCTCGATCATATCTGTCAGTATGTGTGTTAATAATAACTTTAGTAACAGTAATAACTTTTAGTAAGATTAATTAATAGATTTTCGTGAAATTTGATAGTGGTGATCTGAAGTTAAGGATTTTCTGGACAATTCATCGTTTAATCCTACAGGATTAAAACAATTCAATGTGTTTAAATCGAATGTGTTTCGGCAGTAAAGATAAAATCTAACGTAGAGGTAAATTTTATCCCGACTGATTCTGTCTGTTGTGAACAATTATAATTATCAAGACGGTCTATCTAAGGCAATCGTGTCATTAAACTTTGAAAAATAAGTTTGTATTTATCCTTTAATTCAATATTATATACATAATCAGTTTTATAATTATTGATAGGAAATATATCAATTGGTAAGAGTCATTGATTTGTTCCATCACGTTAGTATTTCCGTATGAACTTCTCTGCTTACTTGTTTTTCTTACACAGCCAAGGCGAAAATATTAAGCTTTTCAAAAATTTTAAAAAATCGTAGGAAAATCTATATCCAATCCATCATTCGTATAAATTAATTTTTATTCAACAAATTTTCAACAAATTTGATATGAAATTAATTTTTGCAATATTCACAGTGGTGTGTTTCGTTTAACTTATGTAGTTATATATACATATATATGCAGAATGTATCTAAAATCTAATATTCCCTAAATTTTAAATATTTTCATTAATATCTTTTGATATATATGAATATGAGAATAAAATGAATGAAAAAATTTTTCCATACGAATTTTTATTACATATATATTTTTATTATTATTACAATAAAACAATAAACATATAATATATACGATTTGTTCTGTAGAAAATATGTTTAAATAAATTACAAATTAAATATATCATCTTTTTATAATGTGAGTTAAATATATCAATAATATTAAAAAAATAAATTTCATTATACCTTTTTTTAATTTTCAGTTAAATTGGTAATATATCACGAAAACCAGATTTTGATATTAGAAACTACTTCATAAAAATGCATTTAAAAAGAAAGAATTAAAAGAAGCGGTAACATTTTATCTATATAAAACACCAATTGAATTAAAAATTTTAAAATTTAAAGGAAGTTTTATGAAATTTAAAATTTTATATTAAGTTAACTTTTTTGTCTTTTATAGAAGTTAATTAAAAACTGTAAAAATTTGATGGCAAAAATATCTACGATCAGACATATAGATAGTGTCGGCCCTAGGGTAGTCGGCGCCCTTCTGCAAAGTTCTTTTATAGAGTCCCCCTATACTTTTTAAAGATCATAATGGCTAAATAATCTTGTAAGGTACCCCGTACAGTGGCGCCCTGATGTTGTGCATCATTTGCATCGTGCCTTGGGCCAGCTCTGCATATAGAAACTATTGCAGTATGTACTATGGAAAGAGCTTGAAAATACCATCTAATTCTTATCATAGTTGATTCTACAATAGATTATTCAATAGGTAATCCATTTTTCATTAATTGTACTTAAATCAAAATATAATTTTTCAATATATAATTCAATAAATTCATATTTATAATTTACATATGTTAAACGAAACGGATATCACGAATATTGAAGAGATTAATTTCATATCGAATTTGTTAAAGAAGTGAATGAAAATTAATTAATATGAATACTAGATTGGATACAGCTATTGATATAATTCTTAACATTTCTTAAAACTTTTCTATACTTTTGCAAATACACATCCAACTTAAATATGTTATTCGATTTATAAATAAATAAACTTGTAAGATGGGTAACATTTATATTATTTATATAATAACATTGCTATTTAAAGCATTATTTCTTCTAAAAATTATATTTGTATACTGATGTAGCAATGTTAAATATACAGTTAAGTAATGTATGGTACATATACGTTTGTATGCCTGCATTTTATAAATTCTATTTTAAATAGCCAAAGTAAACAAAATATCTTAACTTTATCTTGCTTCATTTATTAGTATAACGAATTTTATCTACATAAATAAGATTTTACACAAAATTTTATTAGTTTTGGAATGCTTTTCTTATATAACTTTACACTTTTTACTAATAATTGCTTATTTATTTGTTTTCTATTTCTGAACCGTTTATGTTAAAAAACATAAACGGGTAAAAAACATAAACATAAAATATGTATATTAAATTAAAAAATTTAATATACATATTTTAACACAAAATCTAAAATATTTTTAGAATCACTTTCTGAATTTTGCTTATTCCATAAATGATTAAATTAAATCTAACAATACAACAATCTCCACACATTTCGGTTTTAAAAAATATATAATTATAATGATCTGCTCTTTTGCATTTTGTGAAGATTTTCATTGTTCAGATTTATCATAGCTCAATTTTGATAATTAATGTGGCTCATCTGGTCTATAAATTTTTAGTATTTCTTGAGATTGAGATTGCACTAAATGATTTCATACATTGTCTTTTTCATACATTGAACAACATAATCAACAATTACTGAAAAATAGAAAGAAAATCTTTGCAATTTTCACTAACTCCGCTTCACTCTTTCAATCCATTGTTCCATCAGAATTGTTCTTTCGTAATTATACAGAAAAATATTCTGAAATATTAATCAATCCATCAATTCAGTCATTTTAACATTTTGAATTCTAAGATGATATAAAACAATTGGTAAATTTTTAACTTTTTTAATGTTATCATCTTTCATCTTTGCTACTGGTTAGCTGGATCGCATTGTTCTAAACCATAGGCTTATTTCTTGAAATTCCGGGATCAATTCTTAATCCCACAGCTTCAGATGTTTTCAGGCGAGTTCCAAATAGGAATTGTTCAATCCTATTTATTACGTGATATTTCCACTCCATCACATGTGTGAATGGCTCATAAGGGCACTGGAATAGCTTCGGTCATAGTGACCTCCTGTTGGAAGTTGTGTTAAAATTCACTCTATAAAAATTCAAATTTTTAATATACAATGCATATAGTTAGGTAGATTGGACGAATCTAATCGCCCTGATTTAATGTTCTTTTTCCTTAGCAGATGTTAATCAATGATCACTACTGAACGCCCGTATTTCTGGTGGTGTCATAGATTCTGTAGAGAGAAACTATACAGCAGAAGTGGAGAAAAGGCGGCCCGCTGGCCGGATCCGGCCCGCGGATTCATCTTATACTGCCCGCCGCATAAACTAGAATATTACAGTTTCAAGGCCCACATTTGTAAGATTCTACTCGAAAATAAAAAATAAAATACAGTCGGTGATCGGTGATGTTAATCAATGATCACTACTGAACGCCCGTATTTCTGGTGGTGTCATAGCTTCCGTAGAGAGAAACTATACAGCAGAGGTGGGGAAAAGGCGGCCCGCTGGCCGGATCCGGCCCGCGGAGGCATCTTATAGGGCCGCCGCATAAACTAGAACATTACAGTTTCAAGGCCCGCATTTATAAAATTCTACTCGAAAATAAAAAATAAAATACAGTCGGTGAACGGATAACGAACTGTTCGGATAACGAACAGTAAAAGATTTTTTAACGAACAGTTCGGATAGCGAACACTTTTTCGAAAGATTTTTATGTTTGGTTAACGAACACATTCGGATAACGAACATCTCACAGAACAAACTGTGGGACCCGCGGACTGACGAAATGATCGGATAACGAACACTTCACAGAACAAACTGTGAGACCCGCGGACTGACGGAATGAGAGGTCGGCCGGATGGCCGCGTAATAATGCTGTGGGTTACCATTCTGGAGGATCCGAGTCCCACTCTTCCAATTTTTCAGGAAGGATCTGGGCCCGGCCCATTGAATTTCATCCTTAAACTATCTGATTGACCCAACCATGGGTGTTGGCCAGCCTGTGATGAGCTCTATAAGTAGCCACAGACAGATAAAAATATCTCATGAGGATACGGCTGCTTAACTAACCTAATCGAATGACAGGCTTAGGCCTCGCGCGTTCGTAGAGATATGAGTAAGGATTGGAGAAAAGTATTTTTTCCGGATTTAAATGAACTCGGAGACAACTTAAAACAAATCAAAGATTTATTAAAGAAAGTACAAATCAAAGATTTATTAAAGAAGATAATATGGGTAAGGATGGAAGAACAGTAGTTTTTCCTGATTAAAATGAACCATATGGGTAAGGATGGAAGAACAGTAATTTTTCCCGATTAAAATGAATTTGAGTTTAAAGATGGAACAACAGCAGTTTTTCCTGATTAAAATGAACCTTATGGGTAAGGATGGAAGAACAATAGTTTTTCCTGATTAAAATGAACTCAGAGACAACTTAAAACAAATCAAAGATTTATTAAAGAAGGTAAGAGAGATATTTTACAATATTTTGATGTTAAAATGGCACCCATACTAGGTTGAGGTCAATATGCTTGGGATCCCTATCACGACTATGCTATTAATCACTTCCGAAAAATCCTGAGGAAGAGAGAAAAGCCATCGACATTGGAAAGATTCTTTAACGGAAAATAAACATAATAGATTAAAATGGAAGACCATGTATGTAGATATTATGGTTATTATATATAAATAAACGTAGTAAGAAATTATATAATTATTTATTTATTCTTTTGGGGTCTTCACGAAAATAAACATAATAGATTAAAATGGAAGACCATGTATGTAGATATTATGGTTATTATAAACGTAGTAAGAAATTATATAATTATTTATTTATTCTTTTGGAGTCTTCACAAACGAATTAATTAAATTCCCATAAAAGCATATGGTAAATCGATGATCGATTAACGAACAATTCGGATAACGAACATTATTTTAGAACGGATTATGTTCGTTAACCGATCACCCACTGTAATGGATACTGTCGCCAATTTACACATACACTATAAAGAAAAAATAAAAAAATGGATATTCTCGCTAGTGTACACATACATACAGAAAAAATAAAATAATGGATACTCTCACTAATGTACACGTACACTACCGAGTTATTCCAAATTTTGATGATATAATTAACCATGAACATAGTAAATTTTATACTTCAAATTTTGATGATATAATTAACCATGAACATAGTAAATTTCATCAATCACAGTAACTCGTAAATTTGTTTTTACAAAATTAATTACGTTAACCTAATATCTTGTAACATTCTGATAGATTGTTAGCAATCAATCAATTTGATTTAAAAAAATATCTGAATTAATTAATTCGTAGGACGAATTATTTTCTAATGATTCTAATGAAAAAATAGTTTCTACGGATACTTTGGAACTCTTTGCAAACAAACAAAAACTAAGAAAATAACATAAAAAAAGTATATTTTAAAAATAATATTGGAGAAAAGTATATTTTAAAAATAATATTGATACAAGAATATATTCATTGTGTAAGTATCACAAAAGTGGCTACATATTATAGCGAGATTGACAAGAACTGTGCAGATAAATTGGCGCAATCATTATTCTTGTCCCATGTGATGGTAAGAGGAATATGTTTGTGCAAGAATCAATCTTCCTATATTGGTACAAGAATATATTCATTGTGTAAGTATCACAGAAGTGGCTACATATTATAGAGAGATTGATATTATTTTAAAAATAATATTGATACAAGAATATATTCATTGTGTAAGTATCACAGAAGTGGCTGCATATTATAGCGAGATTGACAAGGCAATCATTATTCTTGTCCCATGTGATGGTAAGAGGAATATGTTTGTGCAAGAATCAATCTTGCTTGAACGTGAATAGTCGTTTTATGTCAAAGTAGTTTTTATTAATTCTTATTAGAATAGCTAATGTTATCAACAATAATTTTATTACATAATTACATAATGATAATTAATAATTATATAATTACCGCGCCGTAAGGTTAAATTCGCCCTTAGGTACTTTTCAATTTTTATAGGCCCGCTTCATCCTGAAGATTGTTTATCCGGCCCTCGGTAGAAAATAATTGCCCACCCCTACTATACAGTACTACTACTACTATAATAAATAGAGTTTCTCTAGACAAACTCTATAGATAATAGAAAAAACTCTACAGTTTTTACAGAGTTTCTCAGATAATTACTCAATTTCGATTGTTTATCCGGCCCTCGGTAGAAAATAATTGCGCAACCCTACTATACAGTATTCTAGAGTTACTCTGTAAAGAAACTCTAGATAATAAATAGAGTTTCTCTAGATAAACTCTGTAGATAATAGAGAAAACTCTAGTTTTTACAAAGTTTCTAAGATAATTACTCAATTTCAAAAAAAATAATTCATTGTAAATGTTATATGAATTTCGATTTAATATTCTGATAATTCAGTTCAAGTATGGGTAAATTGCTATCAAAAAATCGTAAAAGGAACATTATCAGAGATAAATACAATATTTTTAATAAGATGTATTTATTTATGTTAACCTATAGGCCCTATATAGTATATGCATCATAAGTGATATTTATAAACATCAAATATATTTATCATATTTAATTACAAATTTAAATTATATAAAGAATTACATCAAAATTAAATTTTTATATTTCTATAAAGGCTATTATAATGCATAGACTAATAGATTAATATAAATTTACAAGTTTCTATTCAGCTAATAAATCTAAATAATAAAATTAGGAATTAAAAACAAATATTAATTTTATTATAAACTAGAATCTTTATAGAAATTTCAAGAACTAAACTGTAATTTTGGTTATAATATTGTGGGACGCCAGTATTTCTATAAAGCGCTATTATAATGCATAGACTAATAGATTAATAAAATTTACAAGTTTCGATTCAGTTAATAAATCTAAATAATAAAATTAAGAATTAAAATCAAATATTAATTTTATTATAAACTAGATTCTTTATAGAAATTTCAAGAACTAAACTGTATTTTTGGTTATAATATTTAATTTTTGTATTTCGCGAGTTTCATCTGTTTGAAAATAAAAAATAATTCAAATGGTTCTCGATTTTCTCTCTTTTGAAATTAGTAAGAAAATTATGCGAAATATTTTGAAAAAGTTATACCGAAAACTTAATCTATAACAGACCTGGGCATTATTTAAATACTTTTTCAAATAATTTTTTATCTTATTTGATTGATTATTTGAATCGTCAAATAATTTTTTTAATTATTTGTTATTTTATATAATTTCAAATAACAAATAATTAATTATTTGTTATCTTATTTGATACTTCAAATAATTATCTTTTATCTTATTTATTATTTCATTACTTACATAAATAAAATAAATGTGCTCTAATGTACTGTAATATATGATAAGATGGCCTGTACAATGATATATTTTATTTTATCTGTACAATATGCTGAATATGTACATAAAATGTGTATAATTGAAAAAAATACAAACAAGTATACAGTTGTACAAAATGCTTACAATTTAGCAAACGATCTACAATAGGTGTATGGATGCACAGTTACAGAAAATGTACAATATATAACATATAGTTGATGAAAATCCTAGAACATTTTGGTATAATATTACTTAATATTATTGGACAGTTTTTAAAATTTACTGAAATTTGATAATAAAATATCACTTTCGTAAGTACGAATGTTCGTAATTATAATTTTCGTAGCTAGACGATAGCGTGTATTTGAAAAAGCACTTTATATATAATAACCAATAATGAAAAACGAATGATTGTAACGAAGCGTGTATTTGAAAAAGCACTTTATATATAATAACCAATAATGAAAAACGAATGATTGTATGTGTGTCAGTGATATCATGTAAAATAAAGAAAGGAAAAATATTAATGAAAATCGATTCAGGATTTGCGGCTAGTTTGAGGAGACCATAAAATATTCATATAAAATTAATTTCAAAGATTTTAATTCCAATTTGTATATTGAACAATTCTGCACAAATTTATAAAAAGGAAAAAAAAACAACTTGGAAATTGATTCGAAAGTGATATTAAGAACCCACTTCCCAATCAATCAGGGAATGGTTTTTTTAAATGGATTTTTTAAAAATAATTTTAAATTTAATATTATTTTCTTCACTATTAAAAAATAATTTAATTAAGAATAAGAGTGTGAAAAATATTCCTATTTTGAAAGTAAGATACAATATGTTCTAAATTAAAATTCTTTGTATTTAAGATTGTACGGTAATTTCATATCAATTTACAGAATTTCTTCAGCAGATCTTATCTTAGAGCATAAACTAAAGGTAAGCTTACATATTTTTTTCTTTTTGCTTACGAAAATGATTAAAAATGAAATATACGTTTTCAGATTTTAAATTTTATGAGGAGATTCGAAGGATTTCCTCTCGGATAATCTATTGAAGAAATTTTTTCTAAAGAAAGATTTTCCCATTAGAGTACGTTCCTCAATTTTATCATTTCTTAGTAAAAATAATAATAAATTAATAATTCTAATTAATCTAGAAATTAAATAAATTTAATAATCAGTAGTGTTTTATTTGTATTTTGATGAAAAAAGTATATACAGAATTGCCTTCTTAAAATTATTATATTATAAACATTTATTTTAAAAGATAATTGTTTGCCATATTTGCTCATTTTATACATGAAATTATTAAAAATTTATTATGTAAATAAACTGTAAAATACTCGCTAATTCATAAGTTATGTATAACTCAACCTTAGTTATTCTAATAGAAACTATGATTTATTTCAATTGAATTTATTAAAATTTTCCATTTCCTATTATAAGATTTGTATTAATAAATCGGTTATAACGTCGATATTTTCAAAATTATTTTAATGACGATACCAATTTTTGAATATTGTCAAATAATACATTTTATTTTATTTTAAAAAAATTTTCAGTATATAAAGACTTTGTACTCTGTACTCTCTACTCTATTAGAACTGAAAGGATTGTTAGAAGAAAAACAATGTGTATCAAAACCAGGAATTATGCTATTATCTAATAACACCGTTCTGTAGACAGATTTTCTTTGAAGTTTACAAAAATAAAAAAATTTAGAAACTTAATGAAATCATTATAACTTATTATCTGAAAGATTATATCAATTACAAAAAATCACAAAACCAAACATTTTTGGTAATTGAGATTTCATTCCAACTCAAGAATTACATCGTTTAGTCTTTTAACAGATAAAAGAAAGCTCAAGAAGAATCTATTTGAAAGCAGATAAACTAGAAAATGAAACTACAATCATGAAATATAATTTTTCAACTTGAAAAAAGTTCTCTGTATTCTTTAGATTGAGTATTTGTTAGAAACAATTTGAACATCAACAACAGTATCGACAATAAGATCAATTTTCATAATTTTTGTGTGTAAATCTTAATATATAATATACAGGCTCTCCAGTTATAAACGTAATTCGAACGTAAGTTTCGATCGTAAATCGGGTTGTTCGTAACTCAGATACTTCTATTATTTCGGCTAAAAAAGTACTGAAATTTATTGTATATTGTAATACATTTCTCAATTGGATCAATTGATAGTTTCTTATTTCACAGATTTTAATGAAAAGTTCCGAATTTTATATTCCGGGTTCAAATCCGAGTCCCACACCTCCGATTTTTCAAAAGGGGTCCAGGCCCGGCCTGTTGAACCCCCTCCTTCAACCATCCGGTTGACCCCATCATGGTTACTGGGTAGTTTGTGATGGGAGCTATAAATGGCCGCCGCCAGATACAGAATATCCCATGAGGATATAGCGGCGTAATAAAACTAACCTAACTTTTCGATTTTACATTATACTGATTGCTAGAATATTTTTTTAGTCATATTACTTAAAACTATTGAAGAGTTTTTGAAATTTCAATTATTATTTAAGTTTTTCCTATGTTTACTTATGTAAAAACTTTCATTAGATACAAATATCAATATGTTGGTTAAAATCATCTCACGGGTCGCGGTTCGTAGTGTGGGGACTCCTGCCCTAGATTTTATTTACATTTGTTATGTCCAACGAACTGATTAGTTTAGGTTAGTACAGTTAAGCTGGCATATCCCACAAGGAATATATATTATTTGGCAGTAGCTACTTGTAAAACCTATGACAGACTAGTTACAATAAAGGATGGGGTCAACCTGAAGGATGGGTTCAAATTGACTGGGTCCGGATCACTTTTGAAAAACTAGAGGTGCCGATCCGGACTTGAACCCGAATCCTCCAGAGTGGTAAGCTACAGTTTTACCACACAGTTATCCGCGATCAACGATTTTTGTAGATTTACCGTAATCCAGTAGATTGATACTTATAGCAGCACTTTCTAAAAATGTATTCCTTTCTCTAATATAATTTTGCATGAGGTTAAATTTTTAATTAAATCTAATTTGAATACTTTTTATGTAAATATCATGCATGATGTATGAATGCAATATGCCACAAATAAATACATCTTATTAAAAAATATTGTGTATTTATTTCAATTAATATTCCTTTTACACGTTTTTAGTGGAACTTTATCCGTATTTGAACTGAATTATTAGATATATTTAATCCAAATTAATATAATTCTTTAAAGTTGGAAAATTATTTTTGCAATTAAACATTTATCTAAGAAATTAAGTTTTTACCGGAAAGTTTTTCATAATTTTACTAAATTTATCCTATAAACGTTATTGTTAGGTTAGCGTAGTTAAGGTGCCATATTGCACAAGAGATATACTTTACCTGGCGGCGGTCACCTATACAGCTCATCAAAGGCTGGCCAACACAAATGATGGGATCAACAGAAAGGATGAAGAATAGGATTCAACCTTCTTCCAGCCCGGACCCTGCCTGAAAAACTGGATGTGTAGGACCCGAATTTGAACCGTAATCTTCCAAGGTGGTAAGTCACAGCTTTACCACGCGGCCATTCGCCCGACATAAACATTATGGCATATTCTTATGTCATATTATCACTTTTGAATATAAGAACCATCAAGTTGTCCATGACTGAAGTAAAAAAGTTTATTTGTGTGCAAATGCGCAATGTTGAAAAAGATAACATGTAAAAGAAACATATAATGTTGATATAACTTGTTTTTTCTACATTATACGTCGGTGTTCATCTATGAATCATTTCTTTCTATTGAATTTTACACAACTTTTTTCCCGATTGGCCATTAAGAGTTAGGGATATTTAATTGTTATAGATTTTTAGGTTTGCAGAAAAATATCTTTCTTCGATTATTTTTCTTTTTAAAAACTTACTATTAATAATTATTAAATTATCAATTTAAAAGATATAATAATTGCTAATGTTCTCTATCGTAAGCATTTTAATATGTTAGGAAGGAGATTTCAGAATGATGGGGAGCCATATGAGAAAGGAAAATATAAATATCAATGCATAAATTTAGAATACAATATTTATATCAACATCTTATACTTTTAAAATTTTACACATTTTTAATTATAACTTGTGATATATATAGAAATGAAAGTACAATAACTGAAATTCTCCTATATCAACTTTACTTAATGTTATTTATTATAGAATAACAAGAAATAACAACAGTAATAATTTTTTCTTGTAATAAGTAATAAGAATGCAATCTATTATATGAAAACTCTAACGTATACAATAAGCAGTCATTCTGTAGAAATAAATTTTTATTAAAAATTATGTATTACAGTATGATATTCTTTGATAACTTCGAAGTTATGTACTTTTATAAATATATCAATAATACAGTAAAGGTGGCAAATCTTTTCATAGATGAGTCAAAAATTGGCTAAATTTTTATAAAAACTACTATTCGCGTGCAAATCCGAATATTAATTTAATTAAAAACAATATATCAGTTTCAAGCTATGCGTACCCAAAATTATATAAAACTTTGACCGCAAATACAGCGTATCATTTATTTTTGCATATTTATACTTTTTTTCAATCAAGAAGATTACAAAGGGCGGGGCCAATTCCAACCACGGACTACATCCACACTCCTGGAGAGGGGGCGGATGGTGAAGGACTGGATCGCCGGGGGCCCAGAACCCCAGAAAAACTTTTCAATACAATATATCTATTTTTTGTCAACAGATGATGCCACATTTCATTCTGGAAGAATACTATGTGGTGGGGCGAAACAACCCTTTCTACAGGCTGCTCATCCCTGTCAGCCAGATTGTGGAGGACGGGGATCGACGGGCCGGGCCCGGATCCCATGATAAATATTTTCAAGGAGTGGGATCCGACACTCGAACCCGGGTCCTTCAGAGTGAAAAGCCGAAACGTTTCCATGCGGCCAATCTAGTCCAGTATATCTATTAGTAGTATGTGACGGAAAGACCTATGAAGGTGAAAAGCCGAAACGTTTCCATGCGGCCAATCTAGTCCAGTATATCTATTAGTAGTATGTAACTTCATAGGTCTTTCCGTCACTAATTCTACGATATATTCCAATAAATTTATTTCTATATATCACTGAAAAAATACCTACATAACTTTAAAGAAGATATACCTCAATGGATTTTACAGAAATTAATCTAATATCGAATCTCTTAAGCACTTAATAGAAATTAATTAATATAAGGGCTGTATTAGACATAACTCTTGTTATGAATTTTTTAACATTTTTGAAAGTTTAGTATAGCCTGTATAACTTTACATCCAAGATACATATGTTATTCAACTTATACAGTTGGATAGCATTTATTATTATTTAATATAAGATCATTATTTCAAGAATTTTGTTATTCGAAAAATTATTAAATTTAAGTTTATATAATAAATGTAAGTATAGTAAAATTTATGGTTGCATGCTTGTATTATAAACGATCAAATTAAACCAAATATTTTAACTTTAGCTATTTTAGATATTGGTATGTACGAATTTTAGATATCTATGTAAGATTTTACACAAACTACTTTAGATATGGAATGCTTTTATGTAACTGTACAATTTTTACTATTAACTGTTTACCTGTTTGTTTTCCATTTCTGAAACAATATGAACATAATTGAAAAGAATCTGATTTTATTACAAAATTCAACAGCCTTCTAAAATAGATTAGTGAATTATTCTTAGTGCAAAGAAACTTACTTTGCTCTAAAAATATCATATCAGAGTCGGCCGGATTGGCCGCGTGGAAACGCTTCAGCTTTCCACTCTGGAGGACCCGTGTTCGAGTCTCGGGTCCCACCCCTTGAAAATATTTATCATGGGGTCCGGGCCCTTTCCGTCCTCCACAATCCGGCTGACCCCTCCGCAGGGTGGGCAGCCTGTGGAAGAGTTTGTTTCGCCCCGTCACTTAGTATTCTTCCTGAATGGAAAGTGGCGTCATCTGTTAACAAAAAAAAGTATATCATATCAGAAAACGTCCTCACAATAATAGCCTGAAAAGCTATAATATAATTATCTGCTTTAATGCATTTTGTGAACAGTTTAAGTTTTGTATAATTTTTCGCTTTTTCTTTAGATTTATCACAGTTCACTTCTAGTAATCTGTCATTCTTCTAGTGTCTTTATAGATTTTTTATAGCATTTCTTTGAGAGTAAATCAATTTCTGATCAGCAATATATATATATATATTTTTTTTTTTTTACATATTTTACGCCCCCTTTCCAATCAGGGAGATTACTAAGGGGGCGGGGCCAGTTCCAACCACGGGCTGCACCCACACCCGTGGAGGGGGGCCGGATGGTGAAGGACGGGGATCACCGGGCCGGGCCCAGTACCCCGAAAAAATCCGGGACTAGACCCGGGACGCGAACCCGGGTCCTCCAGCGTGGCACGCCAATGCGTTACCACTTGGCCATCCGGCCGCCTCAGCAATATATTTAAGAACGTTCAGAGAATGTTTACAGTTTTCTCTGACATAGTTTCATTACTTCAACAAGCTATTTCATTATAACTGTTCTTTGTTAAATGCATTCTAAAATAAGAATTTTTGTTTTTTCTTTTTGTTTTTCGCCACATTTTAACATGAGATTACCAAGAGCATTTCAGAACTCATCACAGGACGCCCACCATAGATATGAGTGTTCAAATGTTACAAAATCCTCGTTAAAATGCATTCTTATTCTAATATCCGATCTTACTATGGATTTGTGTAACTTATGCTAAGTGCTGGAATCGCTTCGTCTTTTCTTATATTCCCTTGGAATTTGATATAAAACGTAAAACTCTGCTATTATAAAAATGCAAAAGTTTATATATTTCGTACGGAAGTTTTGTTCGTGACTCAGATATTGTTGTTATTTTGCTTGCAAATGTACTGAAATAACTCTATATACTGTTTATTGTAATACATTTCTCAAATGGACCAGTTAAAAGTTTTTTATTTCACAAATTTTAATAAAATTCCGAATATAAAACGAGAATTTTCAGCAATCACCGCCATCTTAAAATATTGCCATAATTTTAATTAACTAATATTTACATAAACTGGTTGCTAGAGCAGTTTGCCTTAATATTACTTAAAACTATTGTAGAGTTTTTGAAATTTCGTGAAATTTGAAAATGAAATTTCACGTTTGTAACTAAGTGAGCGCTTGTATAAAAATTTTGATCGCAAAAACATCTACGAGAAAACATATTGATGGTAGAATCAACTAATTAAAATGCTGTGAAGATACCTCCCAGTTCTTTTCATTGTTGATTCTACAATGTAGTTCATATTTACAAGGCAAATCACTTATAATTTACATCCAATAGATAGTATAATCATATTAAAAAAAATATACATATTTAAATCAAAACATAAGTTTTCTATATAACAGTATAATACAAGAATTTGACATTTATAATTTAGATAATACTGTATAAGGAAATTTTCCTGAATACATGAAAATAATGTTATTCAGCTGTTAATAAAACAGATAAATGAAAATTAATTTGAGTGATGGATTGGATATAACTACTAATATGAATTCTTAACATTTTTTTAAATATATATATGCACGCTAATTATGTTATTCGACTTATAAATATATAAACTTGTAAGTTATATAGCAACTATTTTTATTTATATAACAAGATTGATATTTCAAGCATTGTTGTTCTTTAAATTATTATATGCAAATACAGTATTGATGTAACAATGTTGAGTATAGAGTTAACTAAAATATGTAACATATATATTTGAATGCTTGCATGTTATAAATTCTATTTTAGTCAACAAATTAAACAAAATATTTTAACTTTAGCTTAGTTATACAGTGGTGCCTCGCAATTCGACATTAATCTGTCGCCGAAGTAATGTCGAATTGAGAAACTGTCGAATTGCGGGACAATATTTCCCATATAAGACTATGTAAAATAGATTAACGGTCCCCGTCCCACTCTCCTAACGGGTGAGGTGAGAGAGATACAATATATTATTTATTTTATTATACGTGTTTTATTATTGTATAACACACTAAATTTCAAAGTGCACTATTTTATACGCAACACACAATTTATTAGCCCTTGGTTGTTGGAATAAAGTCTTCTATCAGACACCCTGCCACCTATATGAAGTCTTCCAGCAGACACCCTAGCACTCACAATCTTCTCTCTCTGTTGAAAACGTTGCCACAGTTGTCGTAGGAACGTCATACTCGAGTTACATTTTAATTGTTCTACCTTTCTGCATCTTATCTACAAGTTTTTCTTCGTCACTTTGCCCAATCGAGTGTTCTTCTTTTCAGAATTAATCCTCTGGTCAGTTTTCTTTGAACCCATCCTTAAATCTCACTCAAAAAATAATAATAATTACAAATTTTTTACTTTCTGAAAAATGTGGAATTGAAAATTAACGCAAACAACACGGGCAAACACCAAAGTAGCCCAAAAAGAACTGAAAAATGGCAAATAACATCACACAATTCTATGCATGCGCATGCGGAAACCGCGAAACTCAAATGTCGAATTGCGAGTCCGTCGAATGGCGAGGCACCACTGTATAACTATTTTTAACATAAATCACATTTTACACATAACTGTCTTAGTTTTAGAATGCTTTTATATAATTTTGCAACTTTTACTAGTACGGTAATTGTTTATCTGTTTCTTTTATTGTTTCTGAAGCATTATGTTTATTAACTGAATAATTTATATAAAATCCAACAGCATTTTTAAATATGTTGCTAAATTCTACTTTTTCAGTAACTAGACTAAAAATAAGTCGATTGTAACAGCTTCACCAGATTGTGGCCCAAAACATACAAATATAATATTCTGCTTTTTTGTATTTTCTGAACAGTTTCGTAGATTAAGAACGAAACTGCTCTTATTCTGTTAGAGAAATTTTTTTTAATTTTCTCTAACAGATTATTCATTTAAATACATTATTCTATCATAAATATTATTTCGTGAGTATATTATGAAACATCATTATGTCTTCAATTCTAAGCAGATATTAACAATTTTCTCCGTTTGAATATTATTTTTTAACTGTGCCACTGAGTGATTGCAGCGTTGTAAAACATTATCATAATCTTTTGAAATTCCAGATTTCGTTTTGGATTCCACATCTTCAGATTTTTTCAGGAGAGATTCCAGAAAGGTCACTTTGAGCTTCATACATTATGTTACGTATGATCGCTCGACAGGTTTGAGTGAAGCCATAATGACGTCATCCATTGTTAATTTCAGATATATTGTTGCTCGATTTGTTAATTTCATGTTATCAGTAATTTAATTTTTCAAACCATTAGTTCAGATTTGAAGCTAATAACTACAGTACATTTAAAATTTACTTTATCCCATGTCACAACTACTACTTAATAAAATAAAATTAGACCACTATTATTATAATATTTTATATAATTACAATAATTATAATTGTATTTGTGAAATATATAAATGTATTTGTTAAACTGTTTAAATTATAATTATTATAATTTTCAACTTCCTTCTGTATTGACAATCTCAGCTAAATAATAATAAAATTATGATCAAGAATTTTTAGACTGTGAATATATCGCTCTTTATTGAATTCATCTTTTAGATAGGTCTCTTTACTATAGATAATGAATTATTTATAGATAATAGAGTTTTTTTGGAATAGAAATTGTATAGAATTTCTAGAGTTTCTCTATAATCTATAGATAATAGTTTCATACATAAATATTCAATACATAAATATTCAATTATAAAAATAATTTTTTATTGTAAATGATACATGAATTTGGAATCAATATTCTGATAATTCAGTTCAAATACGGATAAACTGCAATTTAGAAAGTCATTAACAGAAATAAATGCAATACATATTAATAAGATATATATATTTATTTGTGATAACCAATACATATACAGTACATACATCATATGTGATAATATATTCAAAGAATTAAATCAAATTAAATACTTATATGTTTATAAAGCGCTAGTCTAATGAGCAGACTTCTAGATTAATAAATCTGAATAATAAAACAATACATCATATGTGATAATATATTCAAAGAATTAAATCAATTTAAATACTTATATGTTTATAAAGCGCTAGACTAATGTGCAGACTTCTAGATTAATAAATCTAAATAATAAAATAGGAAATTAAAAATATTAATTTTGTTAGAAACAATATACTTTTTAAAAATTTTTGAAAATTAAACTGTACTTTTCATGATAATAATTAATTTTTGTACTTCGGGGTTTCATCTGTAATTTAATGACCAGATCAAAGTTTAGATTTATTAAAATAGGAAATTAAAAATATTAATTTTGTTAGAAACAATATACTTTTTAAAAATTTTCGAAAATAAAACTGTACTTTTGATGAGAATAATTAATTTTTGTACTTCGGGGTTTCATCTGTAATTTAATGACGACATCAAAATTTAGATTTGTATCTAAAATAAAAATTTATAATGGTTTCCATTTCTTCTATTTTGGAAATATCCGAAATATTTGAAGATGTATCGAAAATTTAATCAATATTAAAAGCAGTATATAATATATTAAAGACATTTACACGCTAAAAATATGGAATCTATTGTTCAAATTATTTCCCAAGAAAACTCAATTTAAAGAACAAAGTGATTATTTCAAGAGGAAAAATCATACTACATAATTACATTTACATTTTAAGCAGTATATAATATATTAAAGACATTTACACGCTAAAAATATGGAATCTATTGTTCAAATCATTTCCCACGAAAACTCAATCTAAAGAACAAAGTGATTATTTCAAGAGGAAAAATCATACTACATAACTATATTTGCATTTTCAGTTCATTGCTTTGAAATTGATGCTAATTCCTTCAACTTTCTTACATCTGAAAGACTTAAATGCAGTAGTTCGTTGGAGAATAAGTGAGTTCTATTGGAAACTCAGTTATAAAAGAAAATGCTTGACTTTGTGCCTTTCTAATAAATAATCTAATGTTTGGACTTCTCTAATAAATAATAATTGTTTCATCAAGCGCCCTGAATTTTCATTTTTACATAATACAATTAATAAAATTCTTCCCACAACGATGTACTATTAGATAATGACATACTTCCTGGTTTTGATACGCAACGGTTTCCTCGTAGAAATTTTCTTAGTTCCAATAGAGACGAAAAAATAGAATAAAGTGACTCAATAACCTAAAAGTAAAAGCAATCATTATATGAGAATATTGCCATTAAAAACCAATTTTGTAAACATAATATTCTTGCATGATTATTACTGCAATCCTAAGAAAATAGTTATGAAACGTGTATATCGATTAGAAATGACAGTTAATATTATCATTTTATTAACAAATTATGAAATAGAATAACTCACTCTGATAGGAATATCCTTCTTCATGTAAAAAAATTCTCCCACAGAAATTCCGAGAGGCAATCCTCCAAATCTCTTCATGAAATTTAAAATCTGTAAATGAGTTGCTTCAGTTTTAGAAATTTTTTATAAAGATTACAATAAATGTTTTAAAAATTTACCTTCAGTTTTTGTTCCAAGGTAAGTTCTGCTGAAGAAATTCTGTTAATCGAGACGAAATCACCGTATAGCTTTAAATAGGAAGAGTAATAATTTAGAAAAATGGTAATTTATTTTCAAATAGGAATATTTTTTTCAATTTCTTAATTAAATTATTTGTCTAAATACAAAGGGACTAATCTTAAATTCTTCATCACTTTAACACCGTTTACAAATAAATCAAAGAATTGATACTAATAAGGAGATGGCCGTCTTTTCGTTTTTAATACAAAATTAAACAATATAAAAATTATAATAAGGATCTTTTAAATTAATATTATATGAATATTTTATTATCTTATTATTCCCTAAAATATTTTCAAATCATTCAATTTTGAATATATTTATCACCAAAATCTCTATTCTATTCTGAATAAATTATTAAATTTTTCCTATCTTCAATTTCCGAAATTTTGTTATTACACACAAAACTTAGGAAAACTGATGCTTTATTTTATTTTTTTTAGATTATTACATAAAATCTGCTTTCCTATTGTTAATTTATGAAAGTTAGTTTTTACACCGATTGATGAATTATGCATTCGCAATATAATAAGAGAAGTATACACAATAGTAGTGTATAGGAACTCCCCTGGGGATGGGAGACAGTATACATTTATAGCTGTCCCCAAGTGGTGTAATAAGTGTCTAAATGGAACACTAAACGATGACAGTGGCCCAGATCCCTCACTAGAAGTTCACTTGCAGACTCCTATATGGAATCGGGAGCAATTCGCAATGTCCACAACTGTCATTAGAGCCTGCAATGAACGGACAATGTACTGTCCAGTCAGTTGTACTCATCATACCAGCTTTCTTTTCAGGTTCGAATGTAAGTCGGCAGGACATTTTTCCAAAGAGGAGAACGGGGAATAATAATATTGTATATAAAAGTTCGTAAATTTCCGCTGTGCTTACTGACAAAATATACAACAACTTGACCCGCTAAAAGAATAAGACTGAAAATCTTATAAAAACTAACTAAATGGTCACCTCAAACCATTTGGAGATTACCAAATCCGTCACTGGGGCTATCTCGCGGCTCCCTATAAGAAGTATCTTGGTGCTGCCCATGTCCGAATGAGATTCTATATAGACTGGATCGCACAGCGGACAGCCTACCTAGTACTAATTCTTTAGCAACGTGTCGCGATTGAGGGAAAGTTTACAAACCAAGGGGAAAAAGATAATTCTGTAAAATATAAAACAAAATAAATTATGAATTAATAATATCGTATATAATTTAAAACAATATAAGTTATATTATTAAGGCTAATTTATTCATTTTTATTTTAATTATCATTTTCTAATAACGATTAATTCTTATCATATTGTAGAAAATAAGTCATTAATATAATTTTAGCACTTTGCTACAGATATATTTGTTTAATACACATAATAACTATTTGCAATATAAAAAGTGTTATTCTTAACAGGAGATTTAATGATAAACAGAAATATAGTCTTCTGCTGTACTTACCAATGAAGTTAATTTGGAAATAATATAGCTGCCTATAATTGAAGTTAACAAGTAAAACATTGAGCATAGAGCAAAAGAAACCGTTTTATGAATTGAACTTAAATGTTTTATATTTTCTCCAACATCACTAAACACAAATAAATAGAAAGACAAACAAATTATATGAGTCAGAAGAAAGTATATTATCGCTATTAAATCACTCCAGAGTCTATTCAGCTGTTGAAACATTTCCCATATTTCAATGTGTTTTTCAATTATGCCATCCACTTTTCTTTTTATATTTACAGTGGTTATTTTGATCAAATCCAGTTGTTTTTGTAATAGCTTAAGACGATGCCATATTAACAAAATAAATAAGAACAGGAACGCAAGTATAAAAATGAGTTGTCCATATGTTAGCAAAAACCATACTATCATAAATATATTGCAGAAGACTGAAACCAAAACAGATTTATTTCTTGCCCGAATTTTTGGGTAATACGTTAAATCTAAAATAAATGAATTGAATATACTTGCAAAAAAATATAAAATTATAAAAAATAAAGAACTGAACTGAATTTCAAGGATGCGTCTAATTTCACCAATGTATACGCTTTTATTCGCTTCCCATTTAAATTTATTTCTTTTAATGATGCTTGTTAAAATAGCAAAGAAAGAAAATAACATCAATCGAAGAGCTGATTGGAATATTTTATCGTCTGAAGTACTTGCATTGATAGTTCCACACAACATTCTATCATCAAAAGAAATTATTAAGGCGTGAATAGTCATTGTCCACATGAATATTTCCACTAAGTTCTCGTATAAAGAAAACCAGAATCGCTTCTCTCTATAATGACAGCTGCATGGCAATACTGGTTCCACACCAAACACTTTTCCTGCTGAAATCATTGGCCACATAGAACAATGAATATTAAACGGAATACTATTTGTTTGATCAATGTCCACAACTGTAGTTTCCTCACTCATTTTACGAGAAATGCGAATAAAGATTTGAACGAAAGAAAATCTGTAATTTTAAAAATACTTCAATTCCAATAATTTGTTCAAATATGAAGTTTGATATGCTCGTATTCTCTCCGTCGAATATCTAAACCAAAGTGGTGAGTAATCTTCAGTCCTATATGCCAGATATTATTATGTAGCAACAATCATTGGTAGCAGCTTACAGGTACAGTTATAATAAGCTGGTGGATATGGTAACAGCAAATAGTAATTCAATGACAAAGATCACATGTTGTAATAAATTGCTTTGCCTTATTTAAATTCAAGAATGTGAATTATGTGACTGACTTTCATGTTATCTCAGATATAAAAGTATAAATAAATTCGAATTATTATATAAATTTTGAGCGAATTTCTTTAAAAAATACTTCAATTCCAATAATTCTCTCCGTCGAATATCTAAACCAACGCGTGAGTAATCTTCAGTCCTATATGCCAGATATTATTATGTAGCAACAATCATTGGTAGCAGCTTACAGGTACAGTTATAATAAGCTGGTGGATATGGTAACAGCAAATCATAATTCAATGATAAAGATCACGTGTTGTAATAAATTGCTTTGCCTTATTTAAATTCAAGAATGTGAATTACGTGACTGACTTTCATATAACATGAAAAAGTATAAATAAATTCGAATAATTGTATGTAAATTTTGAGCGAATTTTTTGAATGTGAATTACGTGACTGACTTTCATATAACATGAAAAAGTATAAATAAATTCGAATTATTGTATATAATTTTTGAACGAATTTCATGAAATTTATATTCTATCCTTTTATTAATTAATTAAAAATTTAAATAATATACGGAATAATATGTATTTTGAAACGAAAACAAATACAGGAATCCCTTCATTAGTTCGAGTTTGAATAATGCTGTTTTGATTAGTGCGCAAAAAAAGAGTATCCCTTATTGTATGCGGTACGAAATTTGATTGGTGTGCTTCAAAAAGTGCGATATTTTTAGCAAACCCTCTGAGGGGGTTGGAACTGAATCTCACGGATTGTAGTCTACATATTTAGAGCACTGCAATAAATTTATTTATTTATTTTTATATTCTGTTAATATTACGTCTTTCGTCATCTAATTGTTATATTTTAAATTCGTTAGTAATTTTATTTATTTATAAATTTGGCGTGAATGGCAATTTCTTTATAATAGCCATTACAATATTATATAGCCATCCTTGTCTTCAGTTCCTCTCCAGTACTGGATGTCTACGGACATGCAATTATTTTTTACAAACAAATACAGGAATCCCTTCATTAGTTCGAGTTTGAATAATGCTGTTTTGATTAGTGCTAAAAAAAAGAGTATCCCTTATTGTATGCCGTACGAAATTTGATTAGTGCGCTTCAACAAGTGCGATATTTTTAGCAAACCCTCTGAGGGGGTTGGACTGAATCTCACGGATTGTAGTCTACATATTTAGAGCACTGCAATAAATTTATTTATTGTTTATTTTTATTCTCTTAATATTATGACTTTCATCATGTAATTATTATATTTTAAATTCGTTCTTAATTTTATTTATTAATAAATTTAGCGTGAATAGCAATTTCGTAATAATAGCCATTACAATATTATATAGCCATCCTTGTCTTCAGTTCCTCTCCAGTACTGGATGTCTACGGACGTGCAATTATTTTTTACAATATTTATCCTATTTTGTAAAAAATAAATTTTGATTCTTACTATAAAGTTTTAAATACCTGCACATATTCCTCAATGATTGTATATGCAATGTAATATAGATACGTTTTGAGAGAGGGAAAAAATACATGTTTATAATTTTGATATTTTTCAGGATTCATTACAATTATTCCCATTGGTTTTAGTTTGATTAGTGCGGTTTTGATATATGCGGTGCATTGCGAATATTTATTAACCGCATTAATCAAGGGATTTCTGTATAGTTAATTATTTTACTTTCCGAAGAAAATTCAAACTTATAAGATCATCTTGTTGTTATTCAGAACAGATCCTAATGGCTGTTCATTTTGTGTGTCGCACATAGGCCGCCAAATAATAAGGGCACTCAAATAATGCATAAGGACAAAAATAGTGATAGAAAGATTATATTTTCACTCTATTCTATAATAGAAAGTTTTGAAGTAGTGATCAGGTTTCCATAAAAATATGATACGAATATCTTGCATTAAAAATTACTTTGATACCAATGTAATATAGTCTAGGAATAAAGAAATAGCCTTATATCTTTTCAGAAGTTAATAGATTTAAATTATTTCTTTTTTTATTTTTATTTTTGCTTATATAAATATATACTATAAATTAATTGCATTTTAATATGCCTCTAGCATCAGAGAAATTCAGGCATATGGGAAGGATTATGTTTATTGCAGGTTTGTAAAATAAATTTAATAATACATAATCAAACTTTCATAAATATTGTTAATAATTATTTAAACTTAATTTTATCAAATTAACATAGAATGAAAATAATATGCTAATTTACATATTAAACTAGGATTAATTTAAGAATCATAGTGGATTATTGTATGATTGTCATCACCTATTTATAATCAATATATTAAATTTAACAGTGAATTGTTTTGTGTCTATATTTCAATTCAACTGATGAACTTATTCTTAAAATAATGATAGAGATTAAAGGTCCAACCATCATATTTATATGACAAACAAAATTCTTGTTTTTATTAATATTTATTTTTTAGTCTATTTTTATAATCTCTATATAAGAAGGCTTACGAGGTCTCGATCCTATCTCTCAGTATGTGTGTTAATAATAACTTTAGTAACAGTAATAACTTTTAGTAAGATTAATTAATAGATTTTCGTGAAATTTGATAGTGCTGATCTGGAGTTAAGGATTTTCTGGACAATTCAATGTGTTTGAATAGAATGTGTTTCGGCACTATAGGTAAAATCTAATGTAGAGGTAAATTTTATCCCGACAGACGCTGTCTATTCTGAACAATTATAATTACCAAGACCATTTTCCAAGAATTTAGATTAATTACAGTTGGTATTATAATTATTTTAATTAGATTAGTCTTTCATCTATCTAAGGCTATCGTGTCATTAAGCTTTGAAAAATTAGTTTGGATTTATCTCTTAATTCAATATTATATATATATTAAAAAATAAGTTTTATTATT